>CM053615.1:72377583-72416490 GCA_028646535.1 Procyon lotor
TGAGCATAGAGCCTGACACGGGGCTCGATCCTAGGACCCTGAATTATGACCTGAGCCAAAGGTAGACACTTAACCAACTGAGCCACCAGGCGGCCCTGTGTAAAAATTTTACATTAATAATTTACATAATTTTAAATCATGGTGCACAAAATACAGACCGGGACAGCCAGGTACAAAAGGAAGTGGCGCCATGACAGAGAACCAGCAGAAAGCAGGCAACGGAGGCAGACCCATAAATACCCGGATGACACTGGAACGATCAGGCACAGACGAAAATGTTCTACTGGTTTAAGGAAATAAAAGACAATCTTGAAAATACCTGCAGGGGACGGGAAACTAAAGCGAGATCTGGCAGATATTAAAATGAATCAAAAGTGAAAAATAGAATAGCTAGGGAAGATCCCAGTAGGGAGACGCAAGGCAGATCGGACACAGTTGAAGAGAACAAGCAGGCCGGAGGACAGGTGGGATAGAAGTCCAGCAGCCGGGGAGGAGAGAGGAAAGGGGCTGTCTCTGGGGATTCCCTGAGTCCCCGTGAGACTCGCTGCCTTCACCCCCATTGACAGTCCCCCGCCCCTGCCCACTGTCCCCCCCCGTTAGGCAGCCTGACTTGTCCCATTCAGTCTGGGCCCCAAGCCTAGCTGACTACTTTGTACGTGAGAAACATCTTTCAAACGTCTGTCTCGTCCCACCTGCCAGGCCCCTCTGGGTCCAGGGCCCCACCGGTCCCTCCCTGGAGACAGCGAAGCCTTCACCCATGGCTCCCTCATCCGCAGCCCAGCCAGGCCCCCTTCAGCCCATTCCTCGGCATCTTCCTAAAACCCCATCCTCACTGTCGTGGGAGATTCCCCCCGTATGGGGCCCTAGGTGGTCTGGCCCTCAGCTCATCTGGCAGGCCCCAGCCCCTGCACCTTCCCAGTGAAGAGTCCAAAGTAAGTTCGTGCCAACCTGGACAAACTTTTAGGAGATCTAGGTAGAAAACAAGTGATCTTCCATTCATTGTGTCACAGTTTCAAATTTAATAACGTATTGCACAAAATATATTTAGAACCATTCTTTTGCACTCCTACTTTGCACCCGCCCCCCGCAAAACCAAGGTCTTTTTTTTTTTTTTAATATTTTATTTATTTGACAGAGGGAGAGAGATCACAAGTAGGCAGAGAGGCAGACAGAGAGAGGGGAAAGCAGGCTCCCCGCTGAGCAGAGAGCCTGATGTGGACCTCGATCCCAGGACCCTGAGATCATGACCTGAGCTGAAGGCAGAGGCTTTAACCCACTGAGCCACCCAGGTGCCCCAAAACCAAGGTCTTCATCTCCATCATTGGCATCAGAGTCTGCTAACTCCCGGGGCCAGCCATCCTCTGGGTCCACTGGCTAAGCGCATGATGCTATCCCTTAGAAGTTTCATCCCAAGACGCAAGTGTCCATTGGCATAACATTCAGACATTTTTATTTTATTTTTTAAAAGTATTATTTGGGATGGGGCAGGGGGTTGGGGGTACGAGCGGGGCTCCATCCCGGACCTTGAGATCATGACTTGCACCCAAGTCAGACGCTTAACCGACTGAGCCACCCAGGTGCCCCGGACAGTTGGATTTAAAAACTCAATCCTGGGCGCGCCTGGGTGGCTCAGTCACTGGGCGTCTGCCTTCGGCTCAGGTCGTGATCCCGGAGTCCTGGGATGGAGCCCCACATCAGGGTCCCTGCTGGGCAGGAAGCCTGCTTTCCCTCTTCCACTCCCCCTGCTCATGTTCCTGCTCCCGCTGTCTCTCTCTCGTTGTCAATTAAATAAAATCTTAGAAAAAGAAAATAAAAAAATAAAAACTCAATTCCTGTAGGAGTGTGTGATCTCCCCAGCCCCTCCTAGTGTCCGGAGACCTTTAGAACACTTGCTTGTCCCCCATCCGACACTTGCAGAGTGTGAGGTCGCATGTCATGCCCTCAGGAATAATATCAGTGTTCTTTGCTTGCCGCCCCTCGACCCCCCCAGCATTCCGTCTACGCGGCTTGGGGTCATCTGTGCTACATGTGTCTTCTCCAGACAGTACTTCCGGCCCCAGAGAACTGAGTGAGGCTCTGTAGCAGGATCGTTTTGCCTTCTATTTAGACCCCTGCAGTTCTTAAAGCCTCTGAAGCCCTGGATGTCCGTGTATGCAGCGTCCCGGGCCTGGATCCCTCCCCCTGTGCAGTGGGGCTCTCTTGCAGGGCTTCCTGCTCACGGCCCCTGAGAGGAGGGCACTGCTGTACCCCTTCCCTCGGCATCCCCCCCCCCACTGGGGTCCTGAGTGGCGGCCAGGCCTAGGGCGACGCCCACTGCCCCTGCTCTCCGGGACCTCGGGCAAGGGGCATACCCTCTCCTGGCCTCATCAGAGAACGAGGACGCTGAGTGTCCTCTCCCCGGGGCTGAGGAGGCTCGGTCAGGCCGGACAGTCCCCAGTGCCCAGCACAGGTTGGCTGCACCCTCGGCGCCTTGGTCCACCCGGCCCCTTCCTGTGGCTCCCGGGCTGGGGCCCTCTGTCCTCCTCCATCGCCGGCTCACAGGCCCGAGTCTGGGCGGCTGTCCATCCCTGGCCCCGGGTTGTCTGTGGTGCTGGGCTGGGTGCTTGGCTACGGGGGCTCCTCTGGAAATCTCTCGGCCCTTTAGTGGCCTGGTGACCTCAGTCTCTCTGAGCTTGTTTCCGCGTCCGCAGAATGGAGGAGACCAGAGGCTCTCCCCTCACACGACCGACCCATCAGCCAGGTCACCTCACTCAAGCCCCGTGACCTCTCCCACCTCCACCTCCTCGGCCCCTGCTCCAGGGGGTTCACGGGGGCCTTCCCTAGGCCAGTAACCCTCTGAGGAGGTGACTCTTCTCTCGGTAAACAGCCTACTTGATTCAGGCAGGATGCCCCGGCCCTGGGAGGTGGGGGGCTGGGGGGCTGGGGGCACGCAGAAGGTTCTGATCAGCTAGCTGCGTGACCTGGGGTCTGGGAGGGGCCCTGGCAGCGCCTGGGGCCGGGCAGGGCCGAGCAAGGTGCTTGGCCGCTGTTGTTGCCGCTGCCGCCGGCGGCTCAGGGTGTGCGTGGGAGCCTCAGGACGAAGCCGAGTGTCAGCGACACACTGCCCAGCCCACCACAGCTGAGGCTACGAGGCCCCGCAGCCCCCCCCCCCCGGGAGACTCGTTCCCACCCATCATAGCCCACGGGACAAGGGGGCCCAAGTCAGTGGAGACCACAGCCCTGGGTCTGGCGCCATTCCCGGCTAAGTGCCCTGAGGTCGGCGCTGGTCTGTGGCTCCCTAGCTAGAGCCGGAGCCCCTTCCTCTCGGCTGCTCTGGGAGCCTCCGGGCCCGCTGGCTACTTGGACACTGGCTCCCAGACGCAGGGCAAGTCGAGAGAAGGCAAAGCGTCTGCCCCAGCCTGCCTGCCCCCGCGGCTACAACGCTGCTCCACCGACAGATTTCTCCTTTATTAATCACCTTGCGTGTTACTGTCATACAACCATCAACATGGTTCAGGAACCAAGCTGAGTGGAAGGGAGCGAGTCGGGGCTCACGGGCCACACCACCCAAGAGAGCAAGGCAGCCCCCGGGGAAGACGGTACTGCCAGGCAGGGTGGGCCGAGTCGAGGCCTCGGGTTTCCCTTACCGGCATGCCCTGCACCCTGGCCTCAGCCTCGGGGAGGCCCGGAGTCCCCGGCTCCAGAGAGTCCTGTGTCTAGATCCTTGGGAGCCTGGGGATCGGGGTACATACTGGCCCAACAGCGTAGAGGGCTAGGGGCTGGCTCGAGCTGAGCTCGCAAGAAAAGGACTTCCCAGTCCGCTGCCCTGGTGAGGGACGGGCTCTCCTGGTTCCTTTCCCTCTAGGTGGGCTCATGGGTGACTAGGTGGGCTCATGGGTGACTAGGTGGGCTCATGGGTGAAGCCGGGCGCCTGGGCCTTCGGTCCTCCTCAGGCTTGGAGCTCAGCCCAGGCCCCAGGCCCCAGCGCAGGCTGGGGAGGAGCCCTGGAAGGCACTGATTCGCGGGCCCTGCTGGGGGCTGCTGGCCCTGCTTGCTCGGATCTGCAGGGTCCGGGGTGGGGGTGGGGGTTAGCAAGGGAGCAGAACCCCGGTGGGCGGCCCATTCCCGGGGGCGGCTGGGCGGTGACGCCAGCAGGCCTGAGCGCCGGGGGGCTCAGAGCTTGGCCCGGGGGTGGCTCTGCAGCAGAGCGCGCATGTCCAAGAGCGCCTTCTCCAGGTAGTGCGCCAGGCGGGCGGCGTTGGTCTCCGCACAGCTGTTGTAGGCCGACACGGAGAAGTTGATGTGAGCCTCCATGGGGTTGTAGCAGACGCCGTAGCCGTCGGGGACCACGGGCCCGAAGAACATGACGCAGTCCGTCTTGGCAGGGACCTGGACACAGCACGGGACTCAGGCTTTTGTTCTACCCTGTGGGCTCCCCTCCAGCCCCGCGGGGCCACCAGCCGGCCTTTCTGTGTCTCTGCTCGCACTGCGCTCTGCCCGAGGTGCCCCCTCCTCGACTCCAGCGGGTGCCTGACTTCTCCTCCTTTGGGGTGCAGTTCTGGAGTCAACCCTCTATGGGGCCTTCCTTGTCATTCCCGAGGGAGCTTTAAGGGCTCCCTCCTTGAGCCTCCCCTGACCCCCAACCCGGTGGGGGGTTGAGGGAGCGCATCACTACCTCCGTCCCCGTGCTTCCGGCCTACTGTGTGAGCCCCCAGGGACAGGAATGGTGGTCTGTCCCTGCTGTGTCCCAGTGCCCGGCACTGGATGGCAGGACTCATGTTCCTTTGTGTCTGACCAGTGAATGGATGAAGTTGATTCTCCCACACGGGGGGGGGGGCCTCCGACTCCTTCTCAGGCTCCCTGAGCTGCAGTGCAGCCCCCTGGCCCCCAGTTTTTCCACTGGAACTCAGCTGTCTCGGCGGTGGACACGGGGTGGCCTCTCTGGGTCACGTCACCACCGAGATCTGACCGTGTTCTGGACCTTGGCTCTATTCAGTGTAGCCTTTGTCCAGCTCCAGCGGGGTCTGTTCCGTCCCACCCCAGGGCACCCAGGGCAGTGGCAGGGGCCCACCTGGCTGGTGGAGAGGTTGAAGTGCATAGCGATGGCGTAGGAGGTGTCCATGAAGATGTCGGGCATGCTCACCAGGTCCTCAATGGCCTGCAGCTTCAGGCCCAGCAGGTGCCGGTCGAAGGCCTCCCCCCGGATGGCCTGTGAGAGAGGGGGAGTGGTCAGGCGCAGCGGCTGCAGGCCCAGAGGGTGCCCCTGACCTTCCTCAAAAGCCTACGGCAGCAACGCCTCTTCTGCGCAGTGGTCCCTTGGACTCACGAGAACCGCGGGTCCAGGCAGGACAGCCCTCACTTTACAGGTGGGGAAACTGAGGGCCAGGGACCTGCCCAGAGAGGGGACAGGGCAGGATTTAAGAACACAGGCCTTCAGCTGGGTGGCCTGGCCCCATACGGCTATAGGGCCTTAGCAGGTCCCCTACATCCTGGAGCCTCAGTGTCTTCATCTATAAAAAGGGGATGGTCGCTGAATTTCCTTTTCCAGGATGGCACTGAGATTGAAATGGACATCTGCATGGAACGTGGGCGGAGCCTAGCACGCACAGGTGCTCAGAGGTGGATGGGAACCCAGGCCTCCACCCCCTTGATTGCCACCCAAGCTGTCAGAGGGCAGGACGGCTGCTGTTGGCCAGACAGACCTTGCAAATCCTCAGCGTCCTGGGCTCCGGGGCCATCGAGGACAGAGCATGACGCCAAGATCCAGAGGCCAACCCGGGACCGACAAAGTCACTGGGCTCAGCCTCGGTTTCTCCAACTTTAAAAGGGGGATATTCAGCCTGGCTCCAGGTGCCCCAAGTGCCCTCGGGTTTGGAGGAGGGGTTCATGCTAAGAGTGAGCAGCCCCGGAGAGTCAGGGAAATGAGGTCATGCAGTCACGGTACCTGGTCCGTGTAGGCTCGGTGGGCTTGCACGGCCTTCCGCAGCAGCTCCACCTTCTGGTGCTCCTAGGGGGTGAGGGGGCTGAAGTACCTGTTCCTTCCCCATTCCTGTGGCCCACGTCCCAGCCGCCCACGTCCCAGCAGCCCACGTCCCAGCCGCCCACGTCCCAGCCGCCCACGTCCCAGCAGCCCACGTCCCAGCCAGCACTGGCCTCTGCGTCCCCTGAGAGCAGGAGCCAGAACTACCACCTCTCATTGGTACTTCCCCGCCCCCCAGGCCTGGGCCCCGGGGCAATGCTCCCTGGGAGGAGTGAGTGAATGAACTTGGCCACAGGGAAGCTGGGGCCAAATTCGTGACTCCACCCCCTGGTAGATTTCCAGCGCCCCCCCCACTCCCCAGGGCTGGAAGGAAGTAGGTGCAATGACAGAAGGCACAGATGGATGTGCAATGACAGAATGTACGGGAAGGGAGGCCAGCTTGCCCACCCTTACCCCGGACCTCTCACCGACTCGCTGGGGTCATCCATGGCTTTGACGAAGGCCAGCGAGTCCACGGAGGCGGAGCGGATGGTGTCGGTGCGGCCCAGGTGAAACATCCGCAGGGAGGCGCTCTCGTACGTGGCGCAGGCCTGTTTGTAGATCCTGGGTGGGAGAGGGGGCTGAGTATCCCCCCACCCCCCAGGGCAGGCTGCCCCTTCTCCAATCCCCTCCAGGCCTCCAATCCCCTCCAGGCCTCGTACCTCCTGCTACGGGCAGGGCGGGGGTGGGGCGCACCTGTAGTAAGCCAGCTGCAGCGCCATCTGGACAAAGGCATCTGGGCTCAGCTTTTCCGACTTGGGGAAGTCTTTCCCAAAGTGGTGGAACACCACCACCACGACGTCCAGGTCCTGGATCATGCTGGGGGGGAGGGGAGGGGGGAAGGTGGGTGAGGGGCAGGGAGGGCCCAAGAGCGGGCTCAGTCGCAGCCTCGTATGATAGCCTGGGATGACAGCCCTGGAACAGGAGGCCAACAGGCCCCAGGGCCCTGGGCCTTTAACCTGACTTAAACCCCCGGTGCCCCGCTGCTTACATGCTGAGGTTCTGCTTGGCCTTCTCAATGTCATTCTTGATCTCGGGAGTGATGTTGAACCGCAGCTTCTTGGGCATGGGCAGAGGCACCATGGGGGACCGCACAAGCTCAGGCTTCTTCCTACATGGGACATGGGGGCCTTGGGAGCCTAGGTCCGTTCCTGGGCCTGGGGTGTGGGGCACAGGTCCCCGAGGCTGGAGGGAGCCAGCCTAAGGAGACCCTGGGTTTGCTCCTTAGAAAACTGCCTTCACTCCGGTTTCCAGGGGCCACACAGAGATGGCCTGCAGAGGGCAAGGGACTTGTCCGAGGTCCCCTCGCTGGCAGAGCCGGAGTGCAAACCCAGGTCTGACAGGCTCCAAGCCCAGGCCCTCCTCTGTAGAAACAGATTCCCAGGCACAAGGGAGAATGGCAGTGGACATTTCCCCCTGTGTGGCACCTGTCACCGAGAGCTGGGGAACTGGATAGCGGGTGGGACAGGCACACTCACGTGAACTCAATGACGTGGTCCACAAGGGCGATGATGGGGGGCCCCTCCGCCGCTGCGTGCTCGTAAACAAGCCCACAGGAGCCGTCTTCAGCCACAATGAACTAGGGAGGGGAGCAGGGGCCCATCAGGCCCATGGAGCCACTCTGCTGGCTGGGGCTGTGGGAAGCACCTCTCTGAAGCCATCTCAGGGGTTAGGTGGACTTATTATTGTCATTAGTAACAGCTAACGCTCAGCAGGGGCCCCAGGCCCATTCCAGGCCACAGCAAGCATGCACGTCCCATACTCATAAGCCTCACCAAGTCCCTACAGTGCCCTCCCCGGGAGTCGTCTTACAGGTGCAGAGAGGGAAAGTCATGGCCAAGACCGCGCCACTCTGCCGGGCCCCACAGCCCAGGCACTCTCTGATGTGCTGAAGGGGTGACCGTGGTTTCTGGGCCAGGCCCAGTAATGACAGGCTGACTGCCTGGTAATTACAGCCACATCGCCCTCCTGGCTTCCCACCCGCTTTATGAGCTGGGAGGCCAGGGACGCCCAGGCGAGGAGCAGGAAGTCCTGGGGTTGCCGTGGGCCAAGTCTGGGTGTGCGTCCTGTCGGGGGGAGTCCCGGCCCCATGGGGGTCCTCACCTGAAGCGTCTTGTCGAACCATCGGTTGCCGCTGTTGAGCTCGCCCCCGCCCCCATGCAGCATCTGGCCGGCCACGTGGCTGCGGTACACGTCGTCGGAGACCCGAGGCATAGGGGCGTCTAGGCACAAGGTGAAGATGCTCTTCTGAATGGAGCGGACGGATTCCCGGTTCACCTTGTCTGCAGAGGGGCGTGGGAGGGGGGTGAGATGGGGCCGAATGTCAGGCCCTGGGGAGGCCTCGGGGGCTTCTGGGGCATTCGCCTACTGCTGGGTGTGGGCATCAGAGCTTCACACTCAACAGGGCCCCGCAGCCCCCTGGCACCCCATGAGGCAGGGCCAGATACCGGACCCACGTTAGAAACGAGGAAACAGAGGGGTGCCTGGCTGGCGCGACTCCTGTTCTGAGTTGTGACTTTGAGCCCCACGTTGGGTGCAGAGATTACCAACAAAAAAATAAACTTAAAAAAAAATAAAAAAAAGGAGGGGTGCCTGGGTGACTCATTCAGTTAAGCCCCTTACTCATGATTTTGGCTCAGGCCAGGATCTCGGGGTGGTGAGGTCTGAGACGGAGCCCCGGAGCTCAGCAGGGGGTGTGCTTGTCCCTCTCCTTCCTCCTCTGCCCCTCCCCTCACTCTTGTGCAAAACTGAATAAAATCCCAAAAAAGAAAAAAAAAAAAAAAGAAATGAGAGAACAGAAGCCCCAGGTCTCGTGGAGGGCCAGTGCGGCTCGGGGGCCAGCACAGGGGTCTGGCTCTGGGGACGATGGCCCTGACCCACACAGGATTTGGAAGGAATGTGGAGGCAGAGATGGGGTCCGCAGCCAGAGAACTTGGACTGTTACTTGCTACTTAATAGAGGGAGTCTAAACCCAACCAAGCCTTAGTCTTCCTCGTCTGTGAAATGGGCCAACAATACCCACTCTGATTTGAGCGCATTCAGTGAGAAAAGTGGCCACCCGGGGCCTGCTGAGGGGGCGCTCCTCTCCCCCCCAGGGTGCTCCCCCCACCCCACCCGGGGCTCCTCCTCCTCACCCCCCCCCACCACCCAGGGCACCTTTGATGAGCGTGTTGTACGCCTTGGCCCAGGAGTTGCGGTGGTTGGAGGTGAGGATGCCCACGGGCTCTTTGTTGGTTTGCAGCGACGAGTTCCAGATCTTCTCCAGTTGCACGAAGATCTGATCTGATGTCAGGGGCGTCCCATCGCTGTGGTACACGTCCAGCTCAAAAAACTATCCGGGCACAGGGACGTGGAGAGAAGAGGGGTGGTCTCAGCCTGGCCGCAGTTACCTCCCACCCTTGGCCTCCTCCTGGCCTTGGCAGCCCAGAAGTCACAGCCAGTGCCGGCTCAGGCCCCGCCGACTGGGCAAGCCCACAGCCCCTCCTGGCTGCCCTCAGGCTGGGGCCTAGGGTGGGGGGGCACTCCGTGGAGACGCCCAGGGCAGGCCCGTTCCTAGGGGCCCGAGGGCATGTGCGGCGGGGAAGCTGGCATTCGGCCCTGCCCCCCTCTCCCCTGCAGCAGGCTGGGAGCCCACCCACTTGGTAGTTGTGCACCACGGTGATGTGCATGGGCGGCTTCTTGGTCTTGCTGAAGCTGATGACTGTGTCCTGCTTGGGGCCCGGCACGCGGCAGGAGGACAGGATCTGATAGTACTGGTTCATGCACAGCGGCTTACCCCCCAGGTACTCCACGGGCAGGGTCTCGCTGTGGGGGTGGGGGGGCAGAGGGACAGTCAGGGGGCCACCAGGCAAGTAAGCGGGGACGAGGACGACACCGACAGGAACTGCTGCTGGGCATGGCTGAGAAGGGGGCTCACCCAAGCGGTGTCCGGACCCCCACTCAGCAGGAGCCGGGGGTGTGTCAGGGCCTGGCCTGCGGTCAGGAGGCCTCTATTCCACCCTGGGTGGGTCCTGCTGGGGTCACCTTGGAAACCCCCTTCCCTCTTTGGGCTCCGGTTTGCCACAGAAGAGATGAAGCAGTGAGCCTGCCTCTGGGGTCCTCTTTGGCTGGCGGGGATACCAATTCCAGGGGTCTGTCGGGACCGCGTCACCAGGCAGCAGTCTCAGCGACTGGAGCAGAGGACCTAGGCGTCCCAATCCCCACACCCTTGTCTCCGCAATCCCAACAGAGGTTAGGCCAACGGGAAGGGAAAGCCAGGAGCCCTGGGCCAGCCCGGCACCAGTCTGCTGATTGGACTTGCCCGGGCCCAGGCTGGAAGGCTGTGGCGATTAGGAGGGCGGGGCGGGGGTGGGGGGGGTGGGGGTGGGCTGCTCACTTGTCAACCATGGCCTTGAAATCCAACACGCCCTCGATGAATTTGGCGGCGAACCTGGGGGGACCAATTAGAGATCAGAAGCTGCGTGGACTCCTTGTGGGAGGTCCCTGATCAGGGACACCCGTGGGGTGAAGGGAGGGGCCTAGTCAAAGGAGGAGACAGATTGCTTCACTCCTGATTCACTGTTCCCAGTAAGCCTGAAAGAGTTCAAGTGCAGGACCTTTGCTTGAGTCCGGGCTTGCCTTTTTGAGCCGGCTTTCTCTTATCTCTAGAGAGAGGGCTCTTCAAGGGCCCAGGGAGATGCTTTGGCCAAGCCCTGGCAGGATGTAGGTATGGTGAGATTAGGTAGGAGGTAGGATGAGAGCGGGTTTACCGGTCAGTGTTGACAGATTCTACCCACAAAGGGCTTGAACCACAACCCGGAGCCTGGAAAGTCACCCTTCCCTGTGTATCAGTTATAGAGGGACCTGGGACCTTGGGGGACAGGGAGTACGAATGGGGGGCAGTGGCTCAGGGTGTCCCCTCTGACAGGTACCTTCCTGTTTGGGGGCCTCTGTGCCTCCCAGGCCACCTCTCTCAACCTGACCTTCCTCTTTGGATGGCCTGGGCCATGCCAATCACGCTGGACCCCTGGGCTGCCCCTGGCTTCCGACATGGGGACCGTGGGCTGGAGTCTGAGCCAGAATTCTTGGGGTGCCCCAGTCCCTTTAAGAGAAGCCGGTGGTAGCCCTGAGTGGCTTGGTCCTTGGGCAGGAGATCCCTGTCACTGGTATTTTTATCCCTGGTAGTCCGAGAACAGGGGCCAGGGAAAGTGACACGGCCGAATGTGGAAAAGGGAACTGTGTATAAAGGTCACCCCTGTGGCCAGCTGGAGAGAGAGCGGAGTGGGGTGAAGTGTCAGAACCCAGGTGAGGGACAGCCTCAGGGTTAGAGGGAGGGAGGGGACATGGTCCACAGTGCGGTGACGAGTTATGAAGCTTTAGGGCCAGGAAGTCCCTGCTTTCAGGCCTGGCTCAGCCAATCCTGAAAGGTCCTCTTGAGCAAGTCCTTTTGTTGTTCTGAGCCTCAGTTTCCCCATCTGTAAACTAGGGATGGTACTCTCGACTTGATGAAGCTATGTGTGGGGGTGGAAGATAATGACTAGGACTGGGGGCCCCTGCACTCTCCTGGGGGGTTGGATGTCAGGGCCCTGGACGTGCCCAGAGCCCCGTCCCGGCCCCAGCCACTCACCGGAGCTGTCCCTGCAGGTCCACAAAGTCCTGTTTGGGCAGGGCCACGCCGGGGTTGGAGTAGATGACCAGGGGCTGGCGGTACTGGAGGTAGGCCGTTTTGAGCCACCACTCGGACAGCTGGGAAAAGGACCAGAGCCTGTGAGGCGTGGGTGGGGACCTGGCTGGACCCCCACTGCCCCCTTGATGAGCGCAGATCCTCAGAGTGAGTGCTCAGATCCAGAGGCACCCTCCCCCCGCCCCCTTCAACCCACCAGCAGCACCCCATCATTTCCCCTTCGCCTGAGGCAACCCGCTCTAGCAAGAGAAACCAGATAATACTGCCAAGCCAAAGACTCCGGAGAGAAAGGGCAGGAAACCTGTAGGTGGGGGTGGGGTGGAGTGAGGGGAGGGTGCAGAAGTGGGAATCATTTTCCTTTCTCTTACACACTTTTTTTTTCTTCAAGATTTTATTTATTTGGGGCGCCTGGGTGGCTCAGTGTGTTAAGCCGCTGCCTTCGGCTCAGGTCATGATCCCAGGGTCCTGGGATCGACCCCCGCATCGGGTTCTCTGCTCAGCGGGGAACCTGCTTCCCCCTCTCTCTCTGCCTGCCTCTCTGCCTACTTGTGATCTCTCTCTCTCTCTCTGTCAAATAAATAAATAAAAAATCTTAAAAAAAAAAAAAAGATTTTATTTTTTTACACCTGGGTTCTGTTGGTGTCAGACCGGAGTGCAGACACTCCCTTGGGTCTCAAGGTCAGGGCCATCCGGGGAACGCTCCCTGTGAGGGTGAAGCACTGCCCTACTGCCCAGACATGGGTGCCACACCCTGTGTCTCCATCTGGTGGTCTGTCCTCTGCCCAACGGGCGCGGTTGCCATCGGGTGAGCAGTCTCTCTGGGGACCTGCCGCGGACAGGGTGTTGAAGGTTTCTGTCCCCAGGCTGTGCAGACGGCCACCGACTATCATCCTTGAACCTCATGTGCTGTCGTACCCCCTCACTCCGCCTCTGCAAGCAGATGCCTGAAACCCCTCTCTGGCTGGTCTCTCCATCCCAGGGGCCCCCTTGTACCCTTACTGTGTTTCCTCTCCCCTCTCAAACAGCAGTGGGACCTGCCTCTTCACCACACAGGATCCGCTGGGGAAGTGCTGGCCTGTAGCACCAGGCCACCAGCCGCGGGCCCCTGGCAGGGGCAGGTGAGGGAAGACCACGTGCCCAGGTGCCAGTGAGCAATGGCCGACTGCTAACTTGTGGCCTGAGGACAGCGCTCCTGGTCATCCAGACCCTCCTACGGAGCTGGGGGCTTCCCCGAGAGCAGCTGTGTGGCTCTGGGCTTCCATTCTACCTCCTCTGTGGATCAAGGAGGGGCAGTGAGGAATTCCCTCACCTTGGGGACAGCTGGGTTTGCCCTCCAGCCAGAGGCCCTCACTCTACCAGGGATCTCAGGGCCTCTGGCCAGAGCTGGGAAAAAAGGGGAGATCCTGTAGATGTGGCCATTCCCCCGCTGAGAATCTGCTGGGCACGAGGGCCCTGTGAGCGCAGAAGGGGATATCCTTACCCCTTTAGCTAGAAGCTTCTGTGGGAAGGAGTAACAGGCTAAACATGTTGGGAAACTGCCGGACCGCAGACTCTCTAAGCGCCCGCCGAGGCTCAGGACGTGCCACCCGCTGGCTGATGACTCCCACTGCCTGTGCGCGCCCCTACCCCTCCACCTGCCCCACTCAAAGCGTGTCCCACCTGATCTGGCCAGAACCCGGCTCTGGTTCTCTCCCACAAACCTGCTCCTCCCTCGGCCCTGCCCGTCCTGGCCAGTCTCCCTCTTCCCTCCCCGCACACGGTTGCTTTAGGTCAAGACAGCTGCCCCCACATCCCGCCTCGGCAAGGGCCACTGGTGCCGCTTCCAGAACATACGCCGGATGGACAGAACTGACTCGCCCGCCCTCTCCCTGCCAGTGCCTCCCCCGGGGTGCCGGCGCCCGCCTCATCCCATGGCTCCCGCCCCCATGCCCGCTTCCCTCCCAGCAGACCGGTGGTCCTTTCCCACCGTGTCGAGGTGGAAGATGCCTAGAGAAAAGTGCACAGGGCATCAGTGTGGCCCCGTTTTCACGAGCTGTGCACACCTGGGTGACAGATGGGGACAAGGAACCGGGGAGATCTGGCCTGTCACTGAATAGCACCCGTGCCCTGTTTGGAGCCGTCCCGTGGCCCCTCTTCCTGAGCTCAAGTCCAGATTCCTTCCTCTGATGCGCATCCCCCAACCCCAGCTCCAGGCCACTGTGCTACAGTCCAGCCTCTGTTGCTGAACACACTAGGCTCTTGCCACCTTCGCCCTGGTTGTTCTCTGTCTCAGATCCAACGTCACCTTCTCTCTGCCCACTCAGAATAAAGACACTGCCACTCTCTCCTCTCCCTTTTCTCTCCCGGTGAACTTCACTGCTGGAGAGAAATTCAGGCACTCGCCTATAGGCCATTTAAGGACCTCGCTGCACCTCGCTTCCCGCCCTCCTTGAATGTCAGGCCCAAGGGACCAGGACCGTGTCCTTGCTCACTCAGGGCTTGGCCTAGTTCGAGGCACAGAGGAAGCGCTCAAGAAAGCTGGCCGCATGAAAGAATGTGCCAGAAATTCTTCGTGAGGCCGCCAACAGGCCACAGCGAGGGATCCTCTCACAACCTGAGCCTGTGAGAGGGCCCCGGGCCCCTCAGCCTGTGTGGGAACAGGGAGCTCCACTCACCCAGTTCTCCGTCTTCCTGGCCCGGCGCTCCAGCCCCTTCTGTAGGCGCTCCCCTACACCCCCCGCTGCCTGAAACTCTTGCACCAGCTGCTTGGTTTGGGCCCACTCCTCCTCGCTCACGATGGGCTGCAGCGCCTTGAGGTAACGGTCCAGGGACTGCTGGAGCGCGGGCACGGGCAGCCGGGGCAGCGAATCCTGGTGGGCCTTGAAGCGGCTGGAGACCTTGGCCAATGATGAGGGCTTGAGGAAGCCCAGGGGCTTCACCTGCAGGCAGCAGAACAGCTTGCTCATCCTCTCACCGGCTCTGGAAGGCCCTGGCAGTCCTAGAGCTAGGGTCCAGGTGACTTATGTGCCAATCCCCGGGGTCAGAGCCAGCCTCTTGGGTGGTGCCTGCTTGGCCTCCCAGCCCTCAAACCGTAGGTCTCCACCTCTCCGGGGCCTGGAGATGCAGGCAGGGAGAGGGGCGGGAGGTGTGGCCACTGAGCCCGGTAAGGCTCCTGGGAACCGAGTCAGGGTGGACTGGATGGCACCCGTTGGGGGTGGCAGAGCTGAGTGTAACCTCTCACCTGTCTGGATGCGACAAGGCCCCACCTTCTGCACCCTGGCACGATGGCCAGCCAGCCAGCAGTGGGGTGACTGCTCCCGCCCAGGGGCCCCCACCTCCTCTTTTCCCACCCTTGCGAAGCTGGGAAATAAGAGGCAAAAAGAGAAAGTCGGAAAGAGCCGGCTGATGAGAGCACCTTTGGGTGAGGGCCAGGCCTTGGTTTTTATCTGTCTGTGGGGTGGGGACAGAGGCGGCATAGGGGCAGCACCGGGGCAAGAGCTGAGTGGCCTGATAGGTGGGTGAGAGATGGCGGAGAGAGAAAGTTTGGAAGACTCTGGAGATGGACAGAAAGAGAGAGAGGAGGTCCGAGGGCAGCAGTGGGTAGGCAAGTGGCAGAGGATTGTTCCATACCTTCTCTTTCTGCTGCCCGTCCTCCATGGCAGGACTGAGGTTCTGAGCCCTGTCTGTCTGCCTTGGGCTGGGCCTCTAAGCCTAACTGTGCTACCCAGTGGGCGAGCGGAACCTAGTAAGAGACAGCCACTTGCCCGGGCTGGAAAGAGAAGACAAGAGCCAAGATTCAGGGGGGAGGCAGGGGGGGGGATGCCAATGGCTTCGGTGGCTAGGGTGGCATCTCGGGCGGTGGCTGTGGTAGGCAACCTCCCTAGCTGCCGGAAGTGGAGGATTAGGGAGCAGATGAAGGGACTGGTAGTAGGCACCTGAACAGGAGGAAGCCAAGAATGTGTTTTCTCTTCTCTGGGTGGGCCTGGTGCCAGGGCCAGGAGGAATTAAAAAATCCACCTGTTGGAATCTGCGTAGGTCTGTTTAATGATGGCAAACTTGGCTGGAGGCAGAAGCTGCCGGGCCATTGAGGTTACACCACAACCCTGAAATCAGTCCTGTAAATCGGGGTTGGTGCAAGAGGGCAGATGCTGGGAAAGGGCCATTATGCGGCAAGCGGCTGCTAAGAGCTCATCCCGTCTTCCTCCAGGACTTTTGGAGCCCTTCTGGGCTTCCCTTCCACCAAAGCCTGCTTCTCTTGAGCTGTGGCTCATTTAGATGGGGGCCAAGAGTGAAGGACTTCGGCCACTAAAAAATAAACCGAAGGACGAGGCTGGTTTTGGGATTCTGCTCGATTTGAGTCACCAGATCCGGGGGACTCTGGCCAAGTCTCTCCTTGCCTCAGTTTCCCCAGAAGTAAACCGATCAGGCCACCCTGCAGGTCCTGGAGGATGCCCTAGATGGGGGCACTGCTCGGGTGTCAGTGCCAAGGGTGACATGGAACCTTAGGGTTCTGGGAGATCTAGAAGAGCCTCTGGGCCAGCGGATGGGTACCCTCAGCACCCCAGGCCAGATAGTGTCTGAATATCCTTCTTAGCACAGACAGAAGGAGATACAAGCAGAGATATGCTTGGAGTAGAGAGGAAAGAAACTCAAATCAGAGTGGCAGCACTGCTTGCTGCCCTGTGGTGGAGGATTCTGGGGTGACATGGACAAGCTGGGGGGGAGGGGCTGGTGGAGACCTCCGATATGGGGTTGCCACCTGCTGCCTCCTGAGAGTTCAGAGGACCTTCGGAGCAGCCCAGCCTGAGGCCTCCATATGAATTTCTCTGGCCACACAAAATTCCCCAAGTGCTATTTGATAAGTCCAAGGAGATTGACCAGCTGGATGAGGTTGGTGAAGTGGCTCTGGCCTGGGCCTAAAGGGCTCAGGCTGAGCATGCGACAGGTGTGTGAGTCAGGGAATAACCGAGGCAGAGACTCCCTGTCTCTCCACTCCTTGGCTCTGGGTCTAATGGTGGAGGTGCTGCCTGAAGCCAGGGTCCCCACTGTCTTTTCCGGGTGGTTGGAATTTAGAGCCACACGATGTGGGCTCAATCGGATCTCTGACCTTGAGCCTCAGTCTCCTCCTCTGCCAAGCAGGGTTAGTCCACCTGCCGATCCCACCCCAGCAACTGTTGGCCTGGCAGGACAGTGGCCACCGGGCAGCGTCACCTCCGTGGCCTGTTTCTCCATTCCGGCGCAGCTGCGTGTCTGGCTCGACTCTCAGCTCGCCCACCCCGTCCAGGGCCCGCCCGCCCGGGTTCCTCCCCGCACTCACCACGGTCCTGGCCACGAAAGCCAACATCTCTGCGGCCCGCCCGCGGACACACAGTCCGCTCGGTCCTCCGCACTGGGCAAAGTCCGCGCCGCTAACTCCGCCGCCGCCGTTGGTGGGTCCCCGCTAGAGCCTCCGGGCCAAGGTCGCCGAGTCACCGCCGCCGGCCGGTAGAGGCGGCCCGGCGCCCACCCACCGGGCAGGGCGGGCGGCGGGCTGGGGGTCCCCCCGGAACGAGGATTCTCGGGGCGGGGCCACCAGCCGGTTGCGGGCCGGGGGCAGCTAGCTGCGAGCGTGGGGCGGGGCCACAGCGCGGGGCGGAGCGGGACGGGGGCGGGGCCGAGGGCGCACTTAGTGGTCGCGAGACCCCCGCGAGGCGGTGGAAGCCCGGAAGAGGGGCGAAAAAGGCTGCTGTCCTGCTCGCCGTCTCCCACCTCCAAATGCTGTCTAAGCTGTTGGAGGCAGTAGCATGCACCCCTCTCAGTCCGTTTGGTGTCCTGGAGCGCTACTCTCAGAGCGGCAGGAAAACACGACCATGTCAATAAGGGAACGTCCTCTAATATGCCTCAGGACAGGGTCAAAGATGACAGGTGGGGAGCGCCCCGCACAAGCATGGCTGCCGCGCTCGGCTAGCCAGGCGCCCGCGGGCCGATAGGGAGGCGAGCCGGCCGTTGGCGCGCATGCTCGCAGCTGCCCCGCACCAACATGGCGGCCGGCTCTCCGTGAGCGCTGCAGCCGCGAGCCGGCCGTTGCTGGGCATGCTCCCTGAGTGCCCCGCACCAGCATGGCGGCCGTCTTCAGGGGGTGACTGTAATTCTCGGTTTTCGGTTATAGCCGGCTAGTGCTCCTTTCTTTTCAGAAAGCTCTGAGCGCCTGGTGGGGCCGGGGAACGGGAGGGGGCGCGGGCCTGAAAGGTGAGAGGGGACTGCAGGCATCCGGGCCGGCTCCTGGCGGGAGGAAGATGGCTGAGGGCGAGCGGCAGTCGCCGCCAGGTAGGACCAGCCGGGCCCGGCAGGAGTCCGGAGGGGCGCGCGCAGGGTGAGGGGGTGGGGGTGCCCGGCGCAGGGGCGGGGAAGGGGTGTGGTGTGAGGGGCTCGGCTGCGGGGGACGGGGCGGGTCGGGAGGTGGAGGAACTCCAGTGGCAGAGGCTGCCGGGCCCAGAGGAAGCCGTGTTGGGGGGATCTGAGGAGCGGGCAAGAACCCGGGGCTGCGAAGGAGTGGCGGGTGGGGCGCAACACCTGAACCTGGGGCGCCTGGGCTGCTCGAGGGCCCGGTGGGCAGCGCCGCGGCCAGAAGGGGAGGCCTTTTCTGCATCCGGGCTGTGCGTGCTGAAGTCAGCTCTTATGCTGGTGGGGAAGCTGCCCAGGGATGGGGGCGAAAGTGATTCCGGTGGCTGCCTTCTTTATTAGCCCCTGCTCAGGGGGTGAGGGGTGGCGCTCTGTGGGCCTGGGCCTGCCTCCACCCGGTTTCCAGACTCCCCCGCACCCTGCCCACCCCTCATCCACCTACCCTCTCTCCCTCTTGGAGGCGGGGCTGTGCAGTTTGTTTCAGTGGCTGAAAATTTATTGAGAGAAACTGCCCTTGGTTGTGTAAACCACTAATTTAAAAAAGCTGGTTGTGCAACATGAGTCTCTCTCCGGCATCACGATCTGTAACTTTTATTTACACTGTGGCCTGGCTTTAGTTCATCTCAGATAACCGGGATGGAAGTGCTAGGGAAAGGGTCTTCTTATAGAGACCCATTCCCTGGAGAAGGGGAGGGCTGTTTGCTGACACCCACCGCCCGCACTGGAGCTAGGAAGGACAGACCGTAGATAATTTTAAAATTCCGACAGGGCCAGTAGGTTGGCCAAACACAGCTAATGTTTCCAACGCATTGGATATTCCTTCTAACTGTCTTGCATTTGGGGATCTGGAGAGGTCTCAGGAAGGAGACATTACGAAGATCAAAAAAAAGCATTCCTCCCCTCCTCCATCAAATAGATGAAGAAGGAGCTGGGTATGTTCTCTTCTGGCATTTGAAACCAGACGTGTACTTCATTTAGTACAAAACTTCTGTGCCTGTGCCCTTAGAAGTTCTGGTATTGTCTGTGAGAGATAGAAGCCAACCGGAATTCTCGGTGAGCTGGATGTGTCTCCAAAGTTGGGCGGCTGGGGAGAGAGCCGATGGATTGAGACAGATGAAGGCTTGGGGAGGATATCTATGGCTGGAAAGAGCCAGGTCCCGGGAGGTGGTCCTGCTTTGAAGTTGAAACAGGACATTTTGGAACAAATAGAAAGAACTACTTCACTCAGACAGTGTAGTGATGAAAACCTTGGATTTTAGAGTGGTACAGACCTGGCTTCGTCTGGCAGATCACATTCTCTGAGCCTTGCTTATTTCTGAAAATGAGGCTGTTAAATTCCTTCTCCAGGGTTGTAGTGTGTATTCCGTAGATGACCTGGGCAAAACATGGGGCATGGGGGGGGTAGTCAGGAAATGTTGATTACTGTTGTCCTTTTAAAAGGTGGTACAGGATAGACATGTAGGTTGGTTCTCAAATGATAGATGATATTACATTATACTTTGGCGGGGGATTAGGGAACTTCTCTAAAACACTAGATATTTCCATCTTATACTGTGAGCTTGAGAGGGTATCCACTGGCACCTTTGTCAGAGACAGAGTCCGAGGCTGGAGGAACTCAGTTATCACAGCCCAAGGTTTGCAGGCTTCTTTCTTTGATTTGAGATTGCATATTCTCGTAACAGCATGTGTGTATGTTTCATTAGTGGTTATTGCCGTGTTTCCTGCAAGGTAGCCATTCCCCAGGCACTAGGCCTGACTCGGAGGCTTTCCCACCTGTGAAATAACTTCAGTTCCTTCAGGGAACTTAGAGAAGGGCTCTTTGTTCCTAATGATCATTTGCAAGTTGATTATTTGGAATGTGGAACACATTTCCCCATAAAAATAATGATGTTAGGTTACCAGCCTGACCTATAAAGCTTTTAATTTAATAGCATCTTTTTTTTTTTTTTTTAAGATTTTATTTATTTGGAAGAGAGAGAGACAGAGCATGAACAGGAGGGAGGAGACAGAGGAGGAAGGAGAAGGAGACCCGACCCCTGCTGAGCAGGGAGCCCAAGGTGGGGCTGGATCCCAAGACCCTGAGATCATGACCTAAATCGAAGGCAGACTCTTCCCCAGCTGAGCCTCCCAGGCGCCCCTATTTAATAGCATCTTGAATAGTAATTTACTAATAGTAGGGGCCTCAATTTGGGTTCTGGGAACAGGGGTTGTAGAAGAGGTGGGAGGAGGAAGAGAGTTTCTGATTGGTTTTTTGGGGGCTCTGGTTTGAATTTTGAATTAGGCAGAGTTTGCCTTGCTCTCAGCTCAGGTTCTCTGTCCTCCTCAGGTCTCCGGGTATCCCAGAGCTTTCCCTTTCCCCAGGGCCTGTCCAGGAGTGCTCCATTCTCCCAAATGTCTCCGTGTTCCAGAACCATCTTAAGCCCCTGTCCCCTTTCTCCAGGCAATGTCAGCTAGGTTTTAGGAGGACAGCAGGGGGGAAAATTTATCGTCTGTCGTGAATGACTCCTTCTGGAGAGTTTGGGCTTTTAAAGGAAGGTGTGAACTAATAAAACAGATCTTCAGTAGTAGATTCAGGCACAGCCCCTGTCCAGGACCCTGGGGGCCAGGTGTGTTCTGGAATTCAGAATTTTCCCGGATTTCAGAAAGCAGTATCCCATATTCAAACAAAAATCCTTCAGCAGCAAAACCTAAATTCCGTAAGAGGAATCTGCAAAGCCTAGAAATGTCCTTGTGTTGGTTTAGGTGTAACTTTTTTTTTAAGATTTTATTTATTTATTTGACACAGAGAGAGAGAGATCACAAGTAGGCAGAGAGGCAGGCAGAGAGAGAGGAAGAAGCAGGCTCCCTGCTGAGCAGAGAGCCCCATTCAGGGCTCAGTCCCAGGACCCTGAGATCATGACCTGAGCTGAAGGCAGAGGCTTTAACCCACTGAGCCACCCGGGCGCCCTAGGTGTAACTTTTGTACCAAATGAATTTGTGCCAAACTTATTTTAAAAACTTTGGGTTTTTAATACTTTTTGGTTTTGGGGATTATGGAGAAGAGACTGAGGGCATGTATTTTCTAGTGTCACGAAGTAGAGTGGACTCTGTGGTGTGGGCCAGATACTTTTGGCCAGAGAGGCCACTCATACTAAGCAGTCCACTTTGGTGCAGTGTATGTCTAGGTCAGCACATGGAACTGCCCTGTGTTTTCCTTTCTCCCAACTTCTGCAAATATAGAAACTTCATTTACAATGGTTCTTGTTTTCCTGATTACAAAATTACTGTATGAGATGTATATATAGAGAGATATCTATATCTACCTATCTGTGTATATATATTTTTTTATGCAAAAGAGTGAGAACGAGAGAGTACGTATGCAGGCTCACGAATGTAGGGGGGAGGGGAGAAGGAGGGAGAGAGAATCTTAGGCAGGCTCCATGTCCAGCCCAGAGACCGATGTAGGGCTCCATCTCATGACCCTGAGATCATGAGATCATGACGTGAGCTGAAACCAAGAGTTGGATGCCCAACCAACTGAGCCACCCAGGTGCCCCATACTGTATGCTAGTTTTTAATAGCAATATGTAGCTTAGAAATGGAAGTCCCTTACAAATCTTACCTCGTAGAGATGACTGTTAACTAACTTTGGGGTTTAATCCTTCAGATTTTTCCTATGCATATGCTGATAGATACACGTGTTATTTATACAAGTATGTATAGCTCTTTCTGCAATCATGAGATTATATATAACATAGCTTCATTTTCTTTCTTCATTTATTAATATCTAGTATGTTTTCTTTTCCTATGTCAGTAATTTAGGTTTTATTCTTTTAAAAAGCTATGAAGAGGGGCACCTGGGTGGCTCAGTGGGTTAAAGCCTCTGCCTTTGGCTCAGGTCATGATCTCGGGGTCCTGGGATCGAGCCCTGCATCGGGTTCTCTGCTCAGCGGGGAGCCTGCTTTCCCTTCTCTCTCTGCCTGCCTCTCTGCCTGCTTGTGATCTCTATCAAATAAATACAATCTTAAAAAAAATTAAAAAAAATAAAAAGCTATGAAGGTTTCCATTCTATGGGCATATTATTATTTATCCATTGCCTTGTCAATTGATATATACGCGATGTCCATCTTTTTTCCATGCAGCAAGCGCCTTTGTATACATCTCGGTGTAGTTCTGTGAGCGCCTGCAGGGCTGCTGCCTGCAAGTGGAACTGTTGGCTCAATGGGTCTGAGTGGTTTTTCCTTCAAAAGTTAGTGCTGGGTTGCCTCCTCAGCAGATCCTACCCAGACTTCCAGCAGCGGTTCAGGAGAGTTCGCGCTCCCCCTTCCCCAGTCCACGCCAGATGGTTTGAATCTGCCACCCTGATGTGGAACAGCCATTTCATCTCCTTTACATTTCTTTGCTTATTCTGAGGTTGGCAATTTTTTCCCAATGTTTATCGGTGGACTTTTGTATTTTTTCCCCCCTTCTTTGAATTGCCTGCTTCTTTCTAAAAGTCTGTTAGTCTAAAAGGTCAACTTGGTTTTATTTTTCTACCCATTCTCCGGTGAAGGAGCAGGAGGTGAGGGCATGCGGAGCAACTGACCGAGTCAGTTGAGGGGATCACCAATCCCGAGGGGCTCCCACGGGGCTCTGGGCTGGGGGTGGAAAGGCAGGGGGGCGGCGGGTTTGACTTGATTGTCCTGGGAGAATGTGTTTGGTCTACCCCAGGGACTGGGGGTTGGAGTCTTGGCTTAAACGTGTGTGTGCGCGCGTGCAAGAGGAAGAGGGAGGGAGGGAGGGGGAGGGAGAGAGGTGGAGAGAGAGACAGAGGGGGCAGAAAGTTGGGTTGGGGGCAAGATTCTACTTATCGGTTTGCCTCTTCACTTTCTTTGTCAAGATTCTTCGGAGGATGTCCCTCCAGCCACTCAGAACTTCATCATTCCAAAAAAGGAGATCCACACGGTTCCAGACATGGGCAAATGGAAGCGTTCTCAGGTACCAGTGGCGTCTGCGCTGGGGGGCCAGAGCGGGGATGCAGAACTTGGGCCGTCTCAAAGCCAGTGAGCTCCTGACCTTTCTTGCTCTTGGAACCAGAGCCGTTAGAAGCTAGGGAGAGAGCTGACAGGGGAGCCGGCTGTCCGTCCCCCCCCCCACCTCTCTCGGGGGGAGAAGTTACAGCTGGTCCCAGAGCCGATGTGTCTAAGAGAGAGGAGTTACCTATCTCGTGGAAACCTAGGCCAGGGAGGCGGCTGGGCCTAAAAATACCTAGGAACTGGGGCCTAGAGCAAGGGAAGTGCAGACCAGCTTTCTGTGCTGCTCGGTCCGATGGTGGGCAGAAGATAACAGCTTCTACCTCCCGGGCTTCTGGCCCAGGCCGTGGAAAGCTTGGGACTAAGAAAAAGAAAGCCAGTTTCAAATCCCCGGGGAAAGCGTTGGTCCCAGCTCCAGCCAGGTGCCCACACCTGGTCGGCTCAGCTGGGATGGGGGCGGGGGTTCACTTGTACAGAAGGGCAGGTTCTCTTTAGGGATCTGCTGGGTTTGACTTGATTGTGTGTGTGTGTTGTGTGTGAACACTGAGTTCACATTCTGCAATTGCTGCGGCTCCTTCTTGGGCCATGCGAACCTCTCTGGCTCCTCTTTCACAAGCCTGCCTTCCAAATATTTGCAGATGGTTATCATGTCTTTTCTGAGTTATATTCTCCCTGACTCTTCCCCAGGCTAAACACCTTAGTCCCTTCAGCTACTCAAAGGACACGCTTTGAGTCCTTTCATCATCTTGGTTTTTCTACCTCAAGGTTTCTAAACCTCAGCACTGTTGACATTTTGAGGTGGATAATTCTTTGTTGTGGGGACTGTCCTGTGCACTGTAGGACATTTAGAACCTTCCCTGGCCTTTGCCTGCTATGTGTCAGCAGCCCCCCTCCCCCGAGCTGCTGCAAACAAAAATGTCCAGACCTTGTCAGAAGTTGCCTGGCAGCCAGATTGCCTGGGTTGAGAACCACAAGTCTGCCCTGAACTTGCGCATTAGCTGAATCCAGATATGGCTTTAGTTCCTTGCTTTCCCCCTGGGTGTTTTCCAAGGAGGATGGGGTGTTTGTTTAGGATGTGCCAGGTAATTTTTGGCTCATTTAATCCTCACAAAAACTCTGGGAAGTGGGCTCAGTGGTCATCTCCATTTTCTCCAAGGTAGGAAAAGTGAGGCCAGGAGATAAAGACATTTAGCAAGATGGCACAGTTAGCAAGTGGGTAGGATGAGATTAAAGATTCATGCCCAGGTCCTCTGTCTCTAGACAGCCGTGGGTTGAGCCACTCACTACACTGTAGGCCACAGGTCAGTAGATATAACTGCCTCCTCATCTAACCTGGACTTCTGCCTGTTTTTATAAATAAAGTTATATTGGGATACAGCGAGCCCATTTAGGTATTGTCCGTGGCTGCTTTCACACTAACTGCCAGAGTTGTTTCACTAGGCTGTGGCAACTGAGAGCATGGACTTCGGGTCAGAGAGGCCAAAGCTTGAAGCCCAGGGCTGCTGTTTCCTCTTCTTGTGACTTAGGCAGTGTACCTAAGCTGGCCAAGCCCATTTCCTCTACTGTAAAATGGATTGCAGGGAGGCTTAAATGACTCCGAGTCCAAAAAGCCCCTGGCCCGGTAGGAGGCTTTTGTGAGCTATCCTGAGACGCAGGTGTGGTTGTTACTGTCACAGGGCTGAGGACGGTGGCATTGGTGGGGACTTTGCGCACAGTCTTATTTAGAAGAACGACCTGAGCTTTAGTCACCGTGAGACTTGGGCCCATGTGGGGGCAGGGACCGTGGAGGGTGACCCTGCCCCTTGCTGCTTCCTGTCTTCGCATTCCATCGTGGTTGGTAGGAATGACTGTGAACACTGGCTGCAGGCAGGACGAGGGCTCCGAGCTGGCCTGGGACTCCTGGTTTCCACTTGGGGCTGTTCCGTGGGCTGTGGGAAGGTCCTGGTACAGGACGCTCCCTTCTGGATATGGAATGGTCAGTTCTTGGGGCTTGCTGTGGCTGCTGCTGGCATCTTACATGAGGAGGAGGGAAGAGAATGAGAGGCAACAGAGACGAAGAAGAGAAGAGACCAAACAGAGGTCCCTTGCTCGCGGGGCCTGCACCTCAGTGCTTTCTTATCCCTGTGCTGGTTGTACCTGCAGCAAAACAGGGACGAGAGTGCCCAGTTGGAAGCCGGGGATGGGTATGCTGGGAGACCCGGCCACGGGCAGGAAACAGTTGCTTTTCCTGGGAGCAGGCGGTCTGCACCGCAGGCTGACAGCCTGGCCGGTCTGGTGGGGGAAACATCTGGAAGACTAGCAGGGGAGGAACCCTTGCTGGTAGTCCTTGAACTTCTGGTGATATAGTGTAACTTGGAGGACTTACTAGCTCCACGTCTAATGAGATGTTGGTCTAGGAGACCTTGGGCAAGTCACCTCTCCTGAAGCCTTGGTTTCCTCATCTATAAAATGGGGATAGTGACTTTTTTTTTTTTTTTTTTACCTTGTGGGGTTGTGTAAAGAAGCTGCTGGCAGGAATAGTGAGCACACAGCAGACTCTGGCTGAGGATCCAGGTGTCACAGTGGTCATTGGCTTGCCGGCTGTTTAGGATGGAGGGCATGGGCGGGGTATTTGGCGTTACGGTTCTACTTCTCCTGCTGGCAGGCCTGGGTCCAGGGACGGCTTGGAGCTCTGTGGGAACCGGGTGGAGCTGGGGGCCGGCGGGGGTGTGCAGGGTCAGGGGGTGACACCTCTCTCCCCACCCCCGCCCCCCACTTTGTTTGGTAGGCGTACGCTGACTACATCGGATTCATCCTCACGCTCAACGAAGGTGTGAAGGGGAAGAAGCTGACCTTCGAGTACAAAGTGTCTGAGGTAGGCACAAGCCGAGGGGCCTCTCCCAGCGTCGCTCCGGAGAGTCCTGTGTGCGCCCGGCCCGCGACAGGCCAGGGCAGCAAATACGATCGCCCCGGCACATGTGTGGTTGGCATTTTGGTGTTTGTATTTCTTTTCCTTTTAAAAAAATACTTATTTATTTGAGAGAGAGAGAGGGAGGGAGAGGGAGAGCACACGACTGGGGGGAAGGGCAGGGACAAGCTGACTCAGCTCTGGGCATGGAGCCCGGCTGGTCCGCTCGATCTTGGGGGACTCCATCTCAGGACCTGAACTGAAACCAGGAGTCAGACGCTCGACCGACTGAGCCGCCCAGGCGCCCCGAGTACCTTTTTAAATGAAAAAAGCTTACAAATGCAGTAAATGTGCTTCACTGAAGGGATCACTAATAAAAGTGTGCTGACAAAAAGCTACCCTCTCTTCCCCCTCCTGCACAGCTCCCTGGGGCAGTCCTGGGAACGGTTTGGGGAACATCACCCAGACCTGCCCCCTGAGCTCCTCCTCCTCCTGCCGCCCCGCCGCCACCCGCTGTGTAAATTCTGCCCCATTGAGGCGGCCCTCGTTTGTTTAAATAGCCCCCAACTGTGGACTTCCAGGTTGTGTCCCTAAATGTCGCTGCTCTGCATGCCCTTCCCTGTAGATCTGTGGGTGCTCTGTCCTAAGGAGTCATTCCCGGAAGTGGGGCTGCCGAGCTGAGGGCACACGCTGTGGCGTGGGTGCTCTTTGGGTGCCCTTCCGAAGACAGGTTGTCGGCGGAGGGGGGACCCGAGCCATGGGGAGGTGTGGGCTTGGGGGGTGTTTGCTCTCGCCGGATGCCGCTTCCCAGGGCTGGGTCCCAGGCCTCCCGTGGCCTCTTGGCTTCCTAGCCCAGCTGGCTCACAGTCACCCTCAGACTCTTATCTTAGACCCCAGGGCCTGAGCGGCCTCTCGGTGCCTTATCCCTCCCCGTTGGGTAAGGCCTGGCCCTGGCGCAGCCCGGGCTCTCCACTGGCTGTGGGGTGGCCGAGGTCTTGTTCTGTCAACCGGAGGGGAGCGGGACCTGTGCTGGGGAGAGACCTCCTTCTCTTGGGGGCCGGCCCACCGCTGAGTTCGAGGGTTGGGAGAGCGAGGGCTTGTCCTCCAGCCTGTGGTGAGGGAAGCTTGGCTGTGCTCAGTGGGCAGGGAGTGTGGAGTGGGAAGGCTCGTTACAGGGGGATGTTCTGATTACCCCCGCAGATCCCGAGGTCCCGTAATTTCCCCTGGCGCTTTGATGGTAGACCAGTCGGCCAGGTGTTGTCTTAGCTCAGGAGCTGTTCTCTCGGCAGGATTGCAGTATGGTTAAGTGCTTGGGTTCTGGAGTCAGGGTGCCTGGGTTTAGATAACCTCTCCCTTCCAAGCTGATGGCTTCGTTCCCTCTGACCCTCTGTCTCCTCATCTGTGGAGTGTTAGAGCCAGCAGACCGTCTCATGTCCCCTAAGGAGTATTCATTGGGATCCAGTGAACACGTAGGCTTGTTAGGACAGTGCCTCGGACAGACTATAGCGTTACTCGGACGTACTTTGGCATTATTAGCTGTTGGCGTGGGCTATTTTTCAGTTCTGATCTCTAGCAGTGGTGTGATTGCAGCAGGTGGGGGCACTTCCAGAGCTGGGGTTCATCCCAGTGCCGGGGTGATCACTTGGTGGGCGGAGATGACTAGTTTGCTCTCCAGAGGTCCCCCAGCTTCTGCCCACAGCCGGCAGGGCGGCTGGAAGGCAGGGCTCACAGCGTGTGGTCTCAGCCCACAGATGGGGTGAGGGCCCCGCGGCTGCTTGGGGCTCCTGCTTCCTCTCCCTCCTGCCTCCTCCTGCAGGGATAGCTGCGGAGGGGGCAGACGGAGCAGCCCAAGTGGCAGCTTCCAGACCGCCAGCCGCGCAAGGGAGCGAGCAAGGGCAATGTGGCGAGACCGTCCAGGCCCACATGCAGAAGGCTGTCCTTCAGTTTGAGATTATATTTGTCTTCATCTTTGGGGTTTTGTGAAATGTGAGTAGATAATTGTTTTGCTGTTGTTCTGTTTGAAATTTAAGTTGGGGGGCAAAGAGCAAGAAAACACTGGCAAGTCATGGTTTGGAGAAAATTTTACTGGTCCGTGAAATCCAGAAGGAAGCTCTGGTATAGGGAGCAGGAGGGTAGCTCAAATGATTCTCTGTGCTCCCTGACGTTGGGCCCCCAGCGGAGGGGCAGACCCCTCGGGCCCCAGCCAGTCAGACAATAGAGGCCACCCCTGCATTCTAAAAGCTCTCTCCAGAAAGAGGAGCTAGGAGCCTTTTAATTATTCATGACTCCAGCTGAGCTGGCAGCTGGGGCCTGGCTTCCGTGGCCTCCCCGCACCTTCTTTATCCCCTTGCGTGCCTTGCCCCAGCCTGAGATCACCAGGGAGCTGGGCCTGCCTGCTGCTTCCTGGGGCCAAGATTGCTGCCTGATCGCTCCTGAGTCCCAGGTGCTCCGTGGGGTCAGGCTTGCTCTGTCCTCATCAGTTCCTGGTGACCCGGTTCTTCGGGAAGCTGGGCCGCGGCGGCACTTTGTCTCACATTTCAGCTGGGCGGCTCTGTCACCCGGGCCCTCTGCCTGGGCCAGGTACCCGGGGAACTTTCCCTTCTTACAGGTGACTTTTCCTCGCTCTTGCACCCCAAGCAAGAAAGAGGAGGTGAGAGATGGCAACATTCAGGCCATTGTCACGTTGCACAATGCCAGGGGGTGCTGTTCACGAGGCCTGCATTGTGATGTGCACGGCCCGAGCGGTGTGGGGGTGGGCATTGGCTGACAGGTACATCATTAGCTCAAGTCCACCTGCCCCCCCCACTTCCCCCCAGCTCTTGGCCCGCTCCTGCGCAGCATGGACCTCCCGAGCCTTGCCTTCCTCCTCACCACCACCCTGCTAGGTCTTACCCCATGTCAGGGCTCCTGGAGTCTCTCTCTGTGCTGGTCGTGCCCTGTACACACGGGCAAGACCTGCTTCTTGGCAGGGTCATCTTCCCCAGGACTGTCTGCCTCTAAACACCCTCTCTCTGCCTTGTGCCCTCTGCCAGCCTTTCGTTCTGACCTTTTTTTTTTTTTATAATCCACGCCCAGAAGGAGTCCTGTTCTAGCTGCCCTTCCAGACCTGAGTTTTGGGTCGTCATCCTCACCTGATTTCCTCGTTGAGTAACATTCTGTGTGCCAACGCTGCCCGGCCTGTGACACTGATCCCACTCCTTGGTTCCTGCCTGCTGTGGGAAAGGTGTAGGGAGATGGGCTCCCCTTCACTATGGCCCTACAGAGCATTACACAGGTTCGGACCTCTGATCCAGCAGCTCTGCAGAGGGGGACCGCCCCGATTGTTTGTGGGGGGGAACAGTTGGGAATAACCCAAACATTTAACAGGGAGGGATGCGGTGAAAAATTGTAGTATGTTGGCACGATGAAATTCTATGAACTTATCAACGGCTGTTGTAAAATTATGTTTGCACGTTGATACGGAATGAGGCGCATGAGGAAATGGAGCAGGCTACAAAACAGTGCTTGCCCCGGGGCCTGTGTTTTACAGGTTTTATTTATTTGTGAGAGTGAGTGAGCTTGAGCCGGGGGAGAGGCTGAAAGAGAGGGACAAGCAGACTCCCCGCTGAGCAAGGAGCCCCAGGACCCTGAGGTCATGACCCTGAAGGCAGACGCTTAACCAACTGAGCCACCCGGGCACCCCAGACAGTTGGATTTAAGAACTCAGTCCTGTAGGAGTGCGTGATCTCCCCAGCACTTACCACTTAATGCCATGCCTACGGATCATTGTCCAGCAGCAGTTGGGACTTAGTCCCTTTGTGGCTCTAGCTGGGGGCCACTGGTCATCGGCCCTCTCTATTTGCTCGCTACAGGCCATTGAGAAACTGGTCGCCCTTCTCAACACGCTGGACAGGTGGATTGATGAGACCCCTCCGGTGGACCAGCCCTCTCGATTTGGGAACAAGGCCTACAGGACCTGGTATGCCAAACTCGATGAGGTGAGGCCGCCGCAGGACATGCTTGGGGGCTGGGCCGGGGAGCAGGAACCTTCAGGCATCTCAGAATCACCACGGAGTTTGTTAACATGAGCATTTACCCTCTGCCCCTGCCGTCTTCTGGGAATCCCCACTGTGGATGCCCAATCCTCTGCATGGGGTTGTTACTGAGGTCATCGTTTGCATTAGCAACAGATTCAAATGTCCCAAGTGTCCGTGTGCAGGGGAGCAGTCGGATAAACTAGTAGATCTAGCCTGGAGTGCTGTGCAGCTATGAGAAAGACCTGGAGCCCACTAGGAGCTCCGGCGGGGGAGGCAGTCTGGGGTTTATTGTTCGGTTAAAGAGGAACCTGGGGTGTGAGACATGGCGAGCTACTTTTTGGTAGGAAAGAGGGAAAAATGAAAAGTTATGTTTGTGCTGCTCAGTTTGCATGAAGGAACATCACTGGAAGGATATACAAGAGGCTAATAAAGCTGTGACTTCTGAGGGCCGGGGAGAGTGGGGGAAGGGGACAGAAACTTCTCAGTGAATCCCTTTTATAATGTGTGTATTTATTTACTTTTTTACTTTTCGATGTTTTCTTGGCAAATCCCAGTGAATTTAGCATTGTGCTTCTTTTTCTTGATTTTTTAAAAATTACTAATTAATTTTTATTTAAAGTTCAAGTAGTTAACATGCACTGCAGTATTGGTTTCTGGAGTAGAATTTAGGGTATTTTTTATATTTTTAAGGTCTTTGGTTTTGAATCCTATAGCAGTGATACCTGTTCAAAGCAAGCAAAAAATAAAAATGCAGGATCATGGGCCCTGTCCTTCGAAAAGCACAGTCTGTAGGTATGGGTGGGGCCCGGGAATCCAGATTTTCCTCAGGTCTGGAGATTTTCCTACCAGGTGTCCCTAGACTGAACCTAGAGAAACTTGGGTCCTCATTTCTCTGGGCCAGTGTTTCCACCTGGAGCAGAGGGGGGCCCCAGGGACCCAGCAAAATGCTGTCCCTGCCTAAGAACAGCGTGAGGCTGCCCTGGACTTAAGAGGGCACAGGGTCTTTTTTTTTTTTTTTTTAAGATTTATTTTATTGAGTTATAACGACAGGAAAGCGAACCCATCACAGCTCGCTGGGTCTCAGCATATGTTTTGGCCCTCGTGCCACTGCCTGTCTCAAGCTCTAAAACTTTTGTGCCCCTTTTGAGTCCATATCCCCCCGCCCCGCCCCCAAACTCTTCTGATTTCCATCCCATAGAGCAGTGTTCTGTGGTTTTGAACTTACAGACGTTTGGCGTGTTCTGGCACGTTCTGCTCCGTGTCTCGTCTCCTCGAGTTGTGTCGCTTTCTGGTGTCCCGGCCCCTAACCACCCCATAGCCTGGGGGCGGGGGATGTTTCGGTGGAGGGTTGTTCCCGCATTTTGGCTACTGTGAATTATGCTGCCGCAGACATTCTCGGCTGCGTGTTTTGGTGGACACGCGGCGCACGTTCTAGCAGCCCTGGGAATGTGAGAGAGAGGGCGCCTGCAGGGACGACGAGACTTACCCGATGGGGGAGTTGAATGGCTTCTTTGCGGTTCTCTCCTGTCTTGTCCCAGATCTTTGTCCCCTGGAGGAAGGGCCAGCAGACGAAAACCCACCCCAGGCTTGTCGCTCTGTGGCGTAAGGGTCAGCGTCTCCCGCCTTGTCTTTCTGGAGCCGGTCCGAGCAGGGAGCCGGGCTGGCCTGGCGTGGCCTGCTGGGTGCCTGTCTGCCAGGATGTTGCCTAATCTGCTGCCGCCACTTTGTGTCTCTTGTGTTATCAGGAAGCAGAAAACTTGGTGGCCACAGTGGTCCCCACCCATCTGGCGGCCGCCGTGCCTGAGGTGGCTGTTTACCTGAAGGAATCCGTGGGGAACTCCACCCGCATTGACTACGGCACAGGTACCTGCCACCCCCAGTGTCTGCTTGGCTCCACTGCACGCTCTCCTTGGGCTGCTTCCCTTAGCTCCAGGGTATCTCGGGGCCCTCCGAGCAGGCAGCCTTCGGGGGCCCGCTGGGGCGCAGGGAGGCCTGGTGCCGCTCCTGCCTCTCGGTCTTGGTCCACCAGGGGGAGCTGATGCCACGTGCCTGGAGGCTCCGAGCCTCGATGGTTTCTGTTCTTTGTAAAGACCCGGCTCAGGCCCCGTGAGCTTATCACCATCTGCAAAGTAATTTATTGAGCACTTACTATATCTCAAGACAACCCCTTATCAGAGCCTTGCCTCGGGCAGCTTGGTGGCGCGCCCTCGCCCCGGCCCAGTGTCTGTGTGCTGCTGAGTTCTCCCGGGGAGGGCCCTCGCAGGCACCTCGGAGGGGAGGGACTGGGGGGGCCCTGAGGGAGGACCCTGCGGTGGGAGGCTCCCCTGACGCGTGGCTACTCTCTCAGGCTTCCGCTTGCCTGGGGCTCAGGTTCCTCGAGGCGAGCGCGGGCCACGGAGGCAGGCCTTGGAGAAGGGCCTCCTTGAACCTGGGTCCTGGGGAGGCGCTGTCTTCTGCTCCCCCTGTTGCTGGGGAGCAGGTTTATCAAACGTTCTGAGACTTCCCAGGGTGGGGCTTTGACTGAGACCGGCAGGGAAGGACCCTGAAGGGAGACCGGCCAGGTCAGCCGAGGGGGGGTTTTTCTTCTGCTGTCAGGTGTGCGAGAGCCCCCAGCAGTGGTGGCTGGTGGAGACCAGAAGCAGCGCCGGTGGGAGGGACAGCTCACAAGCTTCCCGGGCGCTGGAGGCACCTGCATCCTACAGAGATGGGGCAGGAAGTCCCCGCCTCCCTCCAAATACATTCAACAATACTGTGAGCCATGGCATTTCAGGCCCGGGTCTGATCAGTGTTATCTGTAGTGCTAACCATTCCTATTTGGCATGACTGGGAAAGGAAGGGGGTGCCTCTTTTTTTAAGGGTTTATTTTTAAGCCATTTTGATGCCCAATGTGGGGCTCGAACTCACAACCTCAAGATCCGGAGTCACATGCTCCACTGACTGAGCCAGCCAGGGACCCCATGGAAGGGGCTGCCTTTTGACCCTGTAACGTGACCATGTGTTCCCTGCTTGGAAGCCTTCAGTGGCTCCCGTTGCTCTTAGGATACTGAGTCTGAGCTTTTTACACGGCAGTTAAGGTCTGTCTGATCGCGGGCCTCTTCTCATTAGGCTTTCTCCCTCTCTGCTTTAGCCATACTGGCCATCTTAGTGTTCTTCCAACATATCCCATTTTTTTTCTCACCTCAGGACCTTTGCACATGCTGTTCCTTCTGGCTAGATTGCTCTTGCTTCTCCCATACTCAGTGCCTTACGAACTCTTATTCATCTTTCAGATTAAATATTACTTCTTTAGGGAAACCTCGAACCCTTATATCAGGTTCCCCCTGTGATATCCTCCAGTTTTCACCCTGTCCTTCTCCTTCAGAGCTAGAATTACAGAAGTGATTGTCTGCCGAATGTTTGTCATCCTGCTAGATCATAAACTATCAAGCAAAGTCATGGATGTAGTTTCCCTGGTGTCTGACACGGACAGCGGCTGTGCTTGTAGTTAGGTGCCCAGTAGATAACCTACAAAACAAAACGTGACTGTCTGTTTAAGGAGTCCACAGCCTTGGCCTCTTAGTCCTTTTAGAATTATAGTAGTGGTAGTTGTCAAAAGGGCTTGGATCTTTCTGGAAGGGGCAGAGGCCCCATTATCTCCATGGTGACCTTCCTCTGTAGAGGGGCAGTTCTCAGTGATTTGGACTCTGGTGAGACCAAGAACAGTCCCGCTCCTTTTTCTGGAAGACCGTCGACCTCGGCTGTTTTTTTTCTCCCCCAGGACATGAAGCAGCCTTTGCTGCTTTCCTCTGCTGCCTCTGCAAGATCGGGGTGCTCCGGGTAGACGACCAAATAGCTATTGTCTTCAAGGTGTTTAATCGGTGAGTGAGAAGAAGAGCAGTGGGGGTCTCTCCTCCTCGTCACCGCCGGGCTGGGGCCGGGGGCTGGGGGGCCCTCCCGAGTGGCTACTGCTGCTTCTGGCCTGTTCTAATCAAGCTCTGGCTGCGGGTGGGGCGCCCGGGAAGCCTTCTGACGGGTTGAGAGTCAAGTAAGGACAAGTGAAGGGGCTGTCACGAGCTGCCCGCCTAGACTCTCGCGGCATTGGCCGTGTTGGGCTGTGTCCTGCGCACTCGAGAGAGGCTCGCCTCCGAGATTCCCCTACCAGCTCTAGGCAGCAGTTACCATCATTTCCATTTTATAGACGAAGAAATGGGGGCCCAGAGAAATCAGCTGTCTTCTGTTCCCTGAGGTCACACAGGCAGCTGAACGGAGCCTGCAGTCAGGCTCTGACCCGCCTGCCCCCCCCCCCCCCCCAACAGGACCATCTGCCCTGCAGCACAGGTGTGTGCAGCCACCAGAGGTCTCTGACAGCACCCATGCCATTCTGGGCCCCACTGGTGACGCTGACGCAGCCCCCGAGAGCAGGGGAGGTGGGAGCCAGCAGGCCCCGCGAGGTCATCTGTGCCGTCCCCCACCAGCCTTCCAACGGGCCGGCCAGAGTTAGACAGGCTGGGGCTCCTGCCTAGGGTCTCCAGTTGTCAGGAGTTGGTGGCCTAAAGCCCCCCTTTCCTGGGCCAAAAGAAGGCTGAATGTGGGAGGAAAAAATAAAGCGACATTATTTTGAGAGTACCAGCTGATGCATAACTTACGTGTGTAGGTTTTAATTGAAAATAGGGACCAGTTACACTCTTAGGTGGTTATTTCTGGCCTCCATGAGCTCCCAGGGGCAGAAGGGTTGAGACCGTCTCTCTGCTTTCTGCTACCTCTTTCTCCCCCTCCCTCCTGTGCAGGTACCTCGAGGTTATGCGCAAACTCCAGAAGACATACAGGATGGAACCTGCCGGCAGCCAGGGAGTGTGGGGCCTGGACGATTTTCAGTTTCTGCCCTTCATCTGGGGCAGCTCACAGCTGATAGGTACTGAAGGGGCGCCTACCCCTCCGCCCCCCTGCCCCCCGGGGTGTGTGGTCTGTCCGCCCTCCTCCCTTCCCGCCTCGCTTCTGCTGCTCAGGGCCCACGGTGACAGCTTGTAAAGCAGGCATTAGACCGGCTATTGACGGAGGCTGTTTGCTGTCGACCTTGTGCCGCGAGCCAGCGCGGCAGGCCGGGGGAGGCGGAGGCAGAGTGCGCCGAGATAATGGAAAGTGACATGGGCTGGGGCAGGGGCGCTCGCCCGGCGCATAATGGACTGGTGTGAAATGCGCCCCAGCTCCTGGCAGCAGCTGCGGGGTTTTATGTTGAAAATGAGGGGCTCTTTTGACTCGGTGACCGGCGTCATCCGCCGTTATTATCCAGCTGCGTGCAAGGGGGCCCATCAGGGAGCAGCCACCCAGCGCTGGGCAGTGAGCCATTTCCTGTGGGCCCTCTCTGCCGGCTCCCCTCACTTGGCCCCTGCTTTCCAGGCTGGGGCGGCGGCTCCCTGGGGTCTCTGGTGGGCGAAGGTCGGGTGGCGACTTCTGCTTCAGTGTAGGATTAACTGCCTACAAAATAATATTCATAAGCATTTGCATATTTGCTCTGTGCCAGGCACTGATCTAAGCATTTTAGGTAGATTATCTCCTAGAACCTTCTCAGCGACTCTGGGAAAGGTCTTTGCCTGCATGAGACTAGCCGCCTTTGACAAGGGGTTAACCTGTGCGGGCGCCGGGGCTCTCCTGTGGTCCAGACCACCAGACAGCATGAGGGAGGGGCTGTTCATAGCCCCACTGCACAGATGCGGACACTGAGCCTCAGTGAGCTGAGGTCATTGGTTCAAGGTCGCACGGCTAGAAAAAGGCAAAGCCACCACTCGTTCCACTAGGACACGCAGGCACACACGTACACACACGTGTGCACGCACAAACACCCACTCATCATTTATTGCTCCTGCAAGGTCAAGTGTGGAGGGCCCATGGGCGGGACTGTAGCCCCAGGGTAGGTATAGACCGTCCTGGGCCAAGGAGGTGCTTGGTGGGTGTGAGTGTCTCCTGGAACCCTCTCTGAACCCTGGGGCTCTTTGCTGTTCCCAGACCACCCGTATTTGGAACCCAGGCACTTTGTGGATGAGAAGGCAGTGAATGAGAACCACAAGGACTACATGTTCCTGGAATGTATCCTGTTTATCACTGAGGTGAGGGGAAGCGGGTGAGGGAGATGCCCCAACGGAGGCTGGTGGCTTTGGAGCGGGACAGAGGAGCCGAGCTCTCGCCGGAAGATGGCAGGGCTGGCCCTCGATGACAAGGAAGCCCCACTAGGCCTGTGAAAGGTTAAGCCAGCTTCTGACTGTCCAGGATCTCTTCCCCCAAATCAGTGGCCTGGGAACTCCGCGGGACTCGAGCTGGGGGACTGAGACTCCGTGGCTGGTGCACTTGGTGACTGATGCAGCCGGTCTGAGGGGGCAGGTGGAGCCCACGAGCTCTGTCCAGCACGCGCATGTGGCTGTGCGGGCTGAAACCCGTGCAGGAGGCCGGGAGACTCAGGCGGACAGCAGGGACGGAGTTCTGCTGAGGGGACGTCTGAGGACGTGGGCCAGATGAGAGGTGCTGGAGGTGAACCAACAGGCCTGGGCCCCCAGCTCACCTGGCAGGGGGGTTTAGTAACTGGGTGCTCTTGCCCACTAAGGCCAGGTCTCCCACTTCCTCAAGGTCACCGGGGAGCTTGTTAAAAAACCCACGTTCCTGTGCCCAATCCCGGCTTTCTGAATCAAGACTCTTAGGGGGCAAGAGCCAGGAACCTGTGTTAAATACACTTGCCAGGTGACTTTGCACGGGATTTGGGGACTCACTGCTCATAGGGCCTCTCCCTCAGAAGGTGCCAAGACCTTTCATCCTCCCTGCTGCGTGCCTCGCTCCCTTCCCCCAAACTTCCAAAGCTCGCCCTGGTTCTGCTGTCTGGAGAGGGTCTTGCCACCATTCTCTTTCCAGTGCCCGCACGCACGTCTGGGCTCAGTGACGCTCCTGGCACGGCCGTGGTCCCCCCCGCACTGGGGCTGCTCTTTGGCTCGGGTTCTGAGCCCCCTGAACGGAGAAGCCTGGTTAAGCAGCCATTGCCCCGGGCTCCTCACGGTCAGCATTCGGCTCAGGCCTCTGCCAAGCTCCAGAGGCCAGAGGGGAATGACATGTTTTTCCAAGTCAGCAAATGGAGCCCGGACTGACGGCTGGGCGGCCGCTGCTTCAGCCTCAGATTTGCTGCCTTCAGCAGTGTGGCAGGCCCAAGGTCACTGCCTCAAGAGCCAGTCACGTGCTGCTCTCCCCAGAGCAGAATGCGGGGGTCCAGGGAGCCCCGCGAGCCCCTGGAAGGAGCGGGAAGAGCAGGGTGGGCAGAAGGTGCACATTCTAGGCTGAGCCGTTGCTTTGCTCACGTGGGGGTAAAAGGCTCAGCTGTCTGGCTCCCTCTGGTGGCCGGCCAAGTCGCTGGGTCTTTGTCAGTGACTAACAAGGAAGAAGGCCAGGCCGGGCCGCAGGGAAGATGGGAATTGATTCCAGGTTAAAATATTGTATTTTCTTTTGTTGGGTTGGTTATGCTGGTATGAAAACCCAAAAGCTTTCTTTCTAAAGTTTGGGACCCAGTTCCTCTGCTGGAGGAAATCCTGAAGTGGCCACTAGGTGGCGCTAAAGGCACACTGAACTTGGAGATGGTTTCAGTACCTTAAGGGGTGGGGGAGCTGCAGAGGCAGAGCCTAGAGTTTTTGCTTGTTCTGGCCTCCCTGCAAGGCCTGGTTTTCACTTTGGGTCTAGGTGCTTGGGCATGGTGGTAAACCCTGAACGCTAGCAGGGCTGAGGGCTCCCTTTCATCCACCAAGCCTAGCTGAGACGCAGCTGGCACTGAGGGACCCGACTGCTGCCGCGCCTTGTGCTAGTTCTCGGGAGCTCGGGGCTCCCCCAGCCCCCTGCCACCCCGCACCAGGGTTTCACCAGCCCTAGAGTGACCTGGCTTGGCTCACCCTGACAGAGGGAGGGGCCCAGGGGACCGGGAGGCCCGCGCAGAGCTGTGTGCCTCGGGCTGGAAGGGGGCAGTGTTGCCTCTGGAGACCTGGGGATCCGGCCGGCTGGTGCAACTAGGAGAAAAAACAAAACGCCACGAAGTTGGCAGTGGAACCGGGCATCTCCTCCCCGTCTCCCGGGACCTGCCCCGGTAGCCCTGGGCATCCCGGAAGAGGGACCCCACCTCGCAGGGCTTCTGTTGGCTCAGGAAATGCGGCCCTGGTGCCTTTAAGAGCCCAGGGCAGGCAGGAAAAGAATTTCAGTTTCAATCTGGCTTCTAAATTTGGAGTTTTGGGAAGGGAGGGATCAGATTTCAGCTGGAAGGGAAGGGGCTGACAGGAAGGCGCTGTGCAGAGCCTCCCCCATCCCCCCTCAGTTACTGACAGAGGAACCATTTACAAAAGGCCGATTCTCTTGGGAGTGGAGAGGCAGGAACGCAGCGTCTGTGAGTAATTTCCTGCTCAATATGGCTGCTCTGACTCACACGATTCCCCTGGGGTCACTGCGGGACTGCAGCTTGCTTGCTCGTTCTCGCTCTTTCTCTTCTCCCTTTGTGGCTAGAATGAGCTAATTTTTTTTTTGTCTTCTCGCTCCCGATTCTTTTTCCCCCCCTCGTCTGTTTTCCTTTCCCAGAGTTGCAAAGTCTCCTTCTGAAGGACTTCGGAAGACCTGGGGACGCTGAAGGCCTGGTGGGGGGCGGGGGGCAGCCCCTCTGGAGAAATAGCGTCTCTGGTCCTTCCACGGGGAGGGGCAGGGCCACTGGGGCTCTGCCAGCAGGCCAGAGAGGCCTTTTGGGGACCCCTCCCGTGCCCCCGGCGGGTGAGGCTGGCTCACGAGGCGGAGCCTCTCGTTTCCCAGCGTCCTCTGCTGGCCCTGGCCTCGGGGGCCCTAGCTGAGCAGGCTTCTGGAGATCCGCTGTGGGGCGAAGCCAGCAGGGCGCCTCCGGAGGGGTTTGTTCACCAGGCCCCGTCCAGAGTGAAACTGACTGCACAGCTCCAGGGATCCCTGAGCTTGTCGGGGGACTGGAAGTGTGCAGGAGAGACTGGAGCCCAGCGCTG
>CM053615.1:72416590-72431608 GCA_028646535.1 Procyon lotor
AACTTTAGCCAGGGGAGGGAGGTGACAGCAGTAAATGGCAGGTTTTTGGACTTAAATCTTGCAGTTTGGTACAAGGCCCTTATTGGAGAAGTGAGAGGCGTGTGGGAGTGGGTCACCTGGGGAGTCCCCAGCCAAACAGTGGGGGTGTTATGAGTTCCTGGGCCCCTCTTCTTATGCCCAGTATGGAGAAGGAGCTTTAGGCCCACCCTTTCTTCCTGGAACAGCTCTCCTCCAGCCCCGCCTCCACTCACAGCCTCTTCTGGAACCTTCCACCCACTCAGGGTCCAAGTCTCTGCTTCCTTGCCAGCTCAGCCTCTTTGCTTTTCGGACTCTTTCTTCTGAAGCCTGGGGCTCAGGGCGCTGAACCCCGTTCCCCCAGCCAGCATCAGTACTGTGTATAAGCTGAGGGAGGGCAGTGTTGAGGGGGACCGAAAAGCCTGCGAGCTACAGATGTGCTGGCCTGGCGCGGAGGGGCGCACGCAGGCGCACAAGCCTCCCTGCCTGGTGCTGTGGTTTCTCATGTCACGGGAACTTCCCTGGGCTTGCCGCAGAGTCTCTTTCCTTCCTGGAGGCTCAAACTCTCGGCAAGAGGAGGGACAGGAATGGAGCTGTCCTTGCTCCAGCCTGTCCCTTGCTGCTGTCAGTGCCGTCCCTTCCTAACCTGCCAGCCAGGGCAGGCGGGCTTTCCAGAACAGACGTTCCTCCCAAATCTGCCGCAGGTGCCCCCGGCTCACATCTGCCCCTGCTTTTCCTCCCTCCCTCTTGCTTGCCGTGCAGAGGGCAGTTGGATGCCTGGGTTTGGTCTTCCCCACCTGGCCCTTCCCCCAAACCCACCCCTCCCCTGGCTCTTCCAGCTCGGCTGGGGAGGGCGCAGGTGCCTGTGCTGGTGGGCGCTCTGTGGCTGGGGGGGAATTGCTAGGAGTCCCAGCTGGGGCTTGGGTTGAGATTTTATTTTTTCGAGGCTGCTGAGTGTGGTGGGAGGTGGGAATCAGGCCCCCTTTTTTTTGGCCGTGGAAGAAAGAGGATGACTCTGGAGCTTATGTTTTCCCAGTGGGTCTTTCAGACCGAGAGAGACCGTCTCTGGTACTTACATGTGTCTCTGTGTGTGTGCGTGTGTGTGTGTGTGTGTCCCCGTGTGTGTGTCCCCTCTCCCCCCCCATGGTGCAGCCAAGTCCTCAGGTGTACGTGCGTGTGTCTGTATGTGCCTATACACGCGTGCACGCGTGTGCCTTAGCATGTGTACGTGCTTGCATGTGTGAGCACACACGTGTGTGCTGCCTTGCTGCGGGGATCCCAGGGATGAGCTCCCAGGCGGCCTGCCTCTCCAGCTGTGGATTCTCTTTTCCAGATGAAGACAGGCCCGTTTGCAGAGCACTCCAACCAGCTGTGGAACATTAGCGCTGTGCCCTCCTGGTCCAAGGTGAACCAGGGTCTGATCCGCATGTACAAGGCTGAGGTGAGGAGGATGGGCCGGTGCTCCTAGTCCCGGGGCTGCCGACCGCAGCCCCCACCCACAACCCCACTGCTTTGCTCCGAATCTCGGGCCAGCCCCTCTCGCGCTGCAGGCCTCAGAGTTTCTGTGGGATGGACAGGCAGGGAATGTCTGGGCTGAGGCCCGGCTCTGCCCTGTGCCCGAGTCCAGGCCCTGTGTGCACCTCACAGCTGCTGTGTCTTCCCACGGGGACGTGGGGGCGGATGGGCTTTGGAGGTACTAGCCATGTTGGTGTTCCTCAGACTTCGGTGGGCCTGACGCCTGGGCAGGTGGGGGCTCCGGGTGGCCCAGAGCTGACATTTCTGGCGACCACTTAAGGTGCTCTTCCTTCTTCGGATGGGAGAGCAGGGTGAGGAGGTGGTTTCTCTGAGCTCCCCCTGCTGGGAGTTAGCTGCCCAGCTCCTGAGGTGTCCTCTGCCCTCTTTCCCCTTTGGCACCTTTTCCCCATCAAGGAGGTAGCTTTTTTTGTCTTGCGAGCGGGGAGGAGACATTTTCTTGCCATCCTGTCCCTTCCGCTCGCTCCTTTCACGTCTGTGCACGCCAGCCAGAGCCGCGTGACCTTGGCCACGGAAGGGCCTAGATGTGAGGTCCTTCACCCAGAGTCATGAGTCCCCCAAGTCCCCTCTTTCTGCCCTCAGGCTGGTGGTCTCTGATGTTGTCCCATGGGTGCCTGATTCGTGATGTTTGGCCATCCCTCTCCCACAGAGGGAGGGGGGTGGCTCTCTGGGTCTCCATCATTACCTTTCAGGCTGCCTCACACGCCGTGAGCTGAGGCAGGGGGCGCAGGGAGGAGGGGGGAATTAGAGGCTTGGATGTCCTTTGGTACATCCAACAGATGCTTCCAGTTGGCCCTGTTCCCTCCGCATGGCCCTGAAGGGGTTAATGGTGCTGGAACTGACCGGGCCTGGCCCTCTCTCTCCCTTCCGCCCCCTCCCCCTCTGGTCCCCTTCCTCTGGACTTCACATCCTGTGTTTAGGTTCCAGCCCACATACCTCTCTAATCTGAGAGGCGAGTTTGCAGGGGCTGCCGGGGCTGCCGGGCTCCTTCCGGGTTGGCCCACTGGGCCTTCCAGTCTGGCTGTCCCCTGCCTGGACAGCACCCGGGTCACTGCCCTCTAGGCGTCCTGCTCTTCCCAACACCCACCCCCTCTGCCCCCACCAGTCCCCCAGTGGGTGCCCATGGGGAACCCCTCCCTACTGCTGGGGGCTGCACGCAGCGTGAGAGGAGCAGCCTGGCCCCTTCGGCCTCCCACCTCTGCTCCCGGCCCCCACCACGGGCAGGACTCCGGGCAGCCAGGGCTCCGGTGCCTTTCCTGCTTGGGGTCCGGAGTGCTGTCCTTCCTGCGTGGCTGGCTGTCGCTCGAATGACTCACTGGAAACTTATCCTGGGCGGTGGGGTGGCCCTCAGGGCAGAGCAGGAGCCCCTGCCCCCTTCCCCTACCTGCCCCTTGCGGTGGAGGAGCCCCCGCCTGCAGGGATGAGGGAGGAGCGAGCTAAGATTCCACAAGGTGCCCAGGAACAAACCGAAACAGTTGTAACACTTGTGGGATTTCTGCGGGGTGCGGGAGGTCGGCGCTGCAGCTCAGGCCCAGACCCGGGGAACCCCAGGAGATCCCAGCGCGCCCTTCCCAAACTCTGGGGAAGCTGCAGCTCTGGGTGCGAGCAGGGCGGTGCGAGCTGGCAGCCTTGCGGCGGGCGCTGTAGGCGGGCACTGTGGTCCCCTGACTGCGGGTGTAGGAACCCTGCACCTTGTGATGTTTGGGCTCGTTTATAAGGTGCTAGTGGGTACCGCTTCGTCTTTTGGTCCCTGAGAGCCTGTGGGATCGCCTGCTCCCTTGCCAGAGGTCCCAGGAAAAGAAATTGTGTTTTCGGGTCAGTTCTCAGGCCATGGGGGGGACCCGCGAGGCCCACAAGTCTTAGAGCCCAGAACAGAGTTAGCAAGGTCAGGGCCCCCAGTGTTGGCGCTTGGAACGGAGTTGGTCCCCTGAGGTGCCACAGAGGCCTGACCAGGCCTGGCATTAGGTGGCCTCAGGATTTGGGGCCCACAGTGTGTATCTCTGCCCCTGCTTTTCTGAAGCGAGGAGGACCGTGTTCAGTACCCTTGTGGGCTGCGGGACCTGTCTTTCCCGAGGGCTGTCACTGCTGGTGCTCCCTTCTGGAGGGCCTCGTCAGGGCCCGGAGAATGACTGCTCCCCCCTGAAACACAGGCACCTGGAGGGGCCTCCAGATCTGGGCCTCCAGCTGAAAGGTTTGTGTGGGGCGGGCCGACCCCACCCACCAGCGAGGACCCCCGCCCACCCGCACTAGCTGGGGGAGGGCCTGCCCAGAGCCTCCCTTCCGCTGTTGTCCGAAAGCCTCGCCCGTCTTTGCCCCAGTCCAGCCCATCACCTGTCCGGGGGCCCTGGGGAGACATGTTCTGGGTCCCCCCAGGCAGAGTGCAGAGAACTGCCCTTGGGCCCCTTCCTGTTGAGCCTCTGGCCTTTGCAGCTTCTCTTGAATGAGAGCTAGAAGCAGGTTGACCTTTGACCCTTTCTGGAATTCCAGGGCCCTGGGGGGCCCCCTTTTACCAACTCCCACCACTTCCTCGATGACATAAGCGCAATGGCAGCCGCCTTTGCCTCTGGCCCGGAGCTGCTGCTCTTCCTCCTCCCTGCCCCCCACGGACCCGCTCCTGCCTGCTCCCCACTTTCTCAGCTCTGGGCCCGGCAGCCTGGCTGTGGCCTGGAGCTCTGCTCCCACATTGAGCTTCATTTTCCATCCTTCTTCCATCACATGGAAAGATTTTCTTTCTCTTGCTCACCTTCTGGGCCCCCTTTATGCCTTGACTGTTCCCCACTTGACATACAGCTGGTCAAGATCTCCTCTTTTCTGCACCTGGTTGTTGAAGTGAGGGGACCTGGGCCAGTCGTGGCACCCCTTTGTCCCCTAAGTTAGGAGGAGGGCCCCCGGGTGGCTCAGATGGTTAAGCCTCTGCCTTTGGCTCAGGTCATGATCCCGGGGTCCTGGGATCGAGTTCCGCATCAGGCTCCCAGCTCTGTGGGGAGCCTGCTTCTCCCTCTGCCTCTCTCCCTCTGTCTCTCACGAGTAAATAAGATCTTAAAAAAAAAAGAAAAAAAGGAGGAGGTTGAGACCACAGTCACGGAGCAGACTCGCCCTGTCTGAAGCTCTGAGTCCTGTTCCAGCCCAGCCATCCTGGTGGTTTTCTGTGGCCAAAGGTGTGAGAGAAGGCGATCCTCACTGGCGGGGAGCTGCCCCTGAGAGAGCTAGCCAGTGACCCCGGCCCATGAGAGGCACAGCAGGACTGGTGTGGGGGGGCTGGGAGCCGGGCCCCCCTCCCTTTTCTGGCCCCGGGGGGTGCCAAGCAGTGCCTGGGTCGGAGGGCGCAGGTGTGCGGCCTGGGGCCCGGCTGCCTGTGGGCCAGGCCAGCTTCTGTGGTCGGCCCTGCCGTCTCCCCATCTCCGCCAGAGCCCTGGGCCGAGGCCCCCGCTGGGTTGGGTTCAGGCAATAGGGCCACCCCCTTTTCAGTGTTCTTGGTGCCTGCCTGCGCACAGCGCTGCTGGGTATTGCCCGGGGACGTTAACTGGTTCTTACTGTCTCACTGTGAAGTGCCAGCCAAGGTGCCTCTTTCGGTCCAGAGAACTGAAAATTGCAGAAAAATGGGTCTCGGACCCTTCTTAAGCTTGTATCCAAATGTCCCCACACCTCTCCTCCAGGACAGGGGGCTGGGCTAGGGGCTCCCCCATGGTCTGGAGGGTTCTTTTCATCTCTGGTCCCCAACTCCCTGCCCTCCCCCCACATCCTCCCCATGAGGTTGGGCTGCCTTCTCTTTCCCTTCTTTTCTCCCTCTCCCTCACTCTTGATTGGGTGGGTCTGATTGTCACGGAGTGGGGAGGGGGTCTTTGGATGGGAGGGGGTGGCCAGAAACAGGGAGGGAGGAAGGCTCGCCTTTCCCTGCAGGCCTGGGAGCTCTCCTTGGAGGGCCCCCTTCCTGGGCCCTGGGTGGACGCTTTCTGGGAACTGTGCTCGTCTGAGGCTCCAGCGTCGTCCAGGCGTCCCTTGGACGCCTGAGAGGCCAAGTGGGCCCCTGTCCTCACCTCTCTTCTCCCCCCTCCCCTTCACAGTGCCTGGAGAAGTTTCCTGTGATCCAGCACTTCAAGTTCGGGAGCCTGCTGCCCATCCATCCGGTCACCTCGTGCTAGGGGCTGAGCAGCCAGAGCCCCCCAGGCCGCCATTCCTGGGCCTGCCCTCCCCTGCCCCAGCTCCGGTCACTCCCTGACCCGTCCCTCTGTTCTTTCTGTTTGCTGAGAGGCTGTCTGCTGGGGTGGGTGGGGAGCGTGAGGTTGAGGGAGGCTCAGGGCTAAGGCCGAAGGACCCAACGTGAAGGGCGAAGTGACCAAAGTGGGGCCCGTTTCCCCATGGCGGGAGGGTGTGCTCGGGCCCCAGTCCCGCGCTTGGCCTTCCTCTCCTCCTTTCCCTCCTGTCCAGGCCCGCTCGAGACCTGGGCTGGTCTGCACCACTGGGAGGGGGAGGGGCTTGCGGTTTCCATTGCTTTCCTTTCCTAGGCCCTGTTGCCTTTTTAGGGGTTGGAGCCTCCCGTGGGGTGGGTCCGTTTCCGAAGCCATGTTTGGGTGGGTGTCTGGGGGTTCTGAAGGCTGCAGGCCAGGGCTGGCGGCCCGCTCGGGCTGGGGTCAGGGGCCGAGGAGCCTTGGCTGTTCTGGCCCGCGGCCCTCACAGCTCTTGGTGGCTGCCGCCACACCGCGCTGGCACCTGTGTCCAGCGCCTCAGCCTGGCTTCTCTGTTCTTTGGCCTTTGGCTCTGCTGGGTTTTCTGGCCATAGCCACTCCTGTCACCCTCTACAGGGGTGGCCCCTGGAAGGTGCCCTTCGGGTGGGCACTGGGTATAGGGCCCGCTCACTGGCTGATTGGGTGAGGCCTGCCTTTCCAAAGTTTCTCAGGCTGGGAGCGGGTGGCAGAGACGGGGAGGGGCTGGGGCCCGCTGGGGCTGTGGGGAACCCGGATTTCTCCCGAATCTTAGCTTCTGCTCCCTCCTCCCTGCTGCTTGCTTTTCTAGGGCCCTTTGGCCCTATTTCCCTGCCCTTGAGGGCTGTGGGTCAGGGGCCACCGGAGCACTCAGCAGCGTCCCCCCATCTCCCCTCTCCCTGAACTCACCCACTGGGACTGGCTCTCCAGGACGAGGCAGCCGTGGCCCCTTGCCGAGCCCAGGCTTTGGCTCTGCGGGTTGGCAGGGGCTGGGCTGGGTGAGGGGTTGCTGGCATGCCAGGTCCTGAGTTTTCTCCTAGGCCTGCCCTTGGGCCAGCCTCTTCCAGGCTCTCCCTGGCCCGAGCCCAAGCCTGCCCTTCTCCCCTACTCCCACCCTCTCTCCGGGTCCACATCCCCTTTGGGAAGGGGGAGCTCCCGAGAAGCACAATTCAGGGGCTTGACCCTCACATCCGGGCCGATGGCCTGGGCAGAGGCCGGGACAGGAACCACGAGAGTCACGGAAATCGTTTTCCTAGGAGAGGCCCAGAGCTGGCCTCCCTCCCAGAGTCCAGACCACCGCCTTCCTGGCTCCTCTTGCCCTGCCCCCTTGTGCCCATCCAGCCCCACTCGCCTTCATTGCTGTTTGGATTAAAGCCTCTGTTTTGCACCTGTCATCTGTGTGAGGTGTGTCTTTTCATGCCACGTGTTTATTCCTTCTCCACGTGCCAGTTTGTCTCCCCATCAGGTCCCCTTCCCTTGGCCCTGGCGTCTGGGGCTGGGCCCGGCTCCACGGGTGTCTGGGCTGAGCCTTTCCCGGGCAGCTGGTGACTGTGCCGCGGTCGCCCAGGCGGGCTCTGGCGGGTCCTGGCTGTCCCCACCCCAGCTGGAAGGTCTTGGGTAAGTTCCTGAATCTCTCTGAGCCTCGGCTTCCTCATCTGCACTGTGGGGCCCGGCACAGGGTGCCGACCAGGAGTGAGTGAAGGATGTGAGGTCCTCAGCCCAGAGCCTGGCCCGGAGCAGATGCCTGTGGTCACCCCGGCCCTTCTAGAAGAAGGCAGCCCCTCTGGGCTCCAGGCTTGACGGGGGAGCCTTGCTGCTGCGGCTTGTAGGGGTGCAAGTTCTATATTGCCCCCCGACCCCTTCTGTCCCTGTCGTGCCGGAGTTGGGAGTCGGGGGGGCCGCCGTACCCGAGGCTGAGACACCTCCTTGGACGTGCCCATTCGTGGGCTTGTGTCTCCAGGTGAGTCTCTTCAAGGATGAGCCCTTGGCCCTTCTCCCAGCCTCGGAGGCCTTGCCGAGGAGAGCTTGGTGGTGGGGAGCCCTGCCTCAAGTCAGCCCCCACCCACCCCCAAGCCAACCTCAGGCTCGCTGCGCTGCTTACCAGCTGGGAGACCCTAATTGGGAAGCCGGGCTTCCTGGTCAGGAAAGTGGGCATAACACTACTCCGGCCGTGGACCGTGAGGACCCAGTCATTTCACAGATGGGTGGTGACTGCGTCTTCCCCATTCTCTCGCGGAAGACAGCCGTCAGCCCCCAAATACGAGAATGTGAGGTGGTGGTGGGTGTTAGGAAGGAAATACCAGCGGTTAATCGAGAGCGCGGCAGGCGGGGTTGGCTTGAGCGATGCGGTTGGGAAAGACCTCTTGGAGGACCGTGGGTGCGCCCTGGAGAGAGCGACAGGCTGGGGGGCCGGGGGAGCAGCTGGGAGGCCAGCGCCACCGGCGGGTCTGGAAGGGAGGGTCCTCACAGGTCCTTACTGCCAGCTTTGGGGTTTTAGTCTCCGAATAGCCTCTGGGGAGCTGCTGGAGGCTTTGGCCAGTGAGAAGGGCCTGGAGTCTGCGGGGCAAGAGGGGAGACATGGGGATGGTGGCCCGGGTTAGGGTTCAGGGTGCAGGTGGTGAGAGGTGGTCCCGTCTGGGCCGTGTTTAGAGCAGTCACCCCAGGAAGGAAGCTGTGAGAAGGAAAAGAGAAGCCCAGAGCAGCCCCAATTCTTGGCTTGTGCAGCTCAACTAATGCCATTTATTGAGGTGGAGCAGACGTGGAGGAGGGATTTGCTGTTGGGGTCCCGGGCGATGCCTGTTTGCTTCTACGAGGAGGTGTGGGGCAGGCCTGTGGGTCTGCTGATCTTGAGCCAGGGGCCGGGCCGGGCTGCGGACTAGGGAGTGGTCAGCAAGCGACAGGTCCCTGGGTCACCAAGGCAGGAGAGGGATGAAGGCGAGAGGAGGGCTGCCTGGTTCTGGGCAGACCAGCAGGAGCGGGGGTCCGAGGACCCTAAGGTCAGAACCCTGGGGGCGTGGCTAAGAGAACAGAACCGGCCTGGGTCTTTGTGCCTTGCACAGGGCTGCCTTGGTGGGGCGGGTGGCAGTGTGGCAGAGGGCTGGGGAAGGCTCGAAGGGGGTGAGGATGGGCGGGTTTGCAGGCCCTGTCCATTGTGTGCGGAGGAGAGAGACTGACAGCAGCGAGGCCTTGAAATGCTTCTCAGCGGAGGGACGGCGGACCCTCGCGCCGACTCGTGCCTCCTGCCTTGTTCTGGATTTCCTTCTGTCCCCAGCTGCCAGTGGGGTGGGGCGGGCGGGAGAGGCGGGGACAGCCGGACCCCGAGCCCCTGGGCAAGGGCTTCAGTGCAGGCTGGCAAGCCTGCGGGTGAGGGGATGCGCGGAGGATGAGCCACGCTCCGCAGAGGAGGGCTGCGGTGCTGGGGCTCCCTGGGCTCTAAGGCCAGCCGAGTGTGCGGCCGGCCCCCGGCGCTGGCGGACGGAGCGTCGGCCGCCCACCATCCCAGGTCAGAGGCCCCCGAGAACAAGTGGAGCTCCGCACCTGTGTCCCGGCTCAGGGGGGCCGAGGTCGTGCTCGCAGGGAGGGCCCTCCTAGCAGAATCCCCAGCAGGACCAGGGTTGGAAGGAGAACAAGTGGGAGGCCGGGCACGCCTAAGACTTGCACCCGAGTCGGGCGACGTGTTCTTCTTGCGCCTGACAGGCGGTGAGCCTGTGCCACGTCTGCAGCACCTGCAGGTGTGTGGAGATGAAAAAGGTGAGAATCTTGCCTTTAAGCGACTTCCAGCCTGAGGCTCGGGGCTGGAGCGCAAGACTCTTGATCTCAGGGTCGTGAGTTCGAGCCCCGCGTTGCGTTTGGAGATGACTTAAAAAAAGCCTTTAAAAAAAAAAAAAGAGACTTCCAACTTAGTAGGGTAAACAGAGGGGGAAGCGGTATGGTGGACCCCAGGCGGGGGCTCGGGGAAGGCTCTGGGGAGGAGGTGGCATTGGAGCGGGGCCTGGAATGAGGGGCCTGAGACAGAGGGCATTCTGGTGGGGGGGCCTGTTGTGAGCGGAGGTGTGGGGGTGTGGGGCACAGGAGGCAGAGCTGGCAAAGCAGGTGGGGGCTGGTCTGCGGAGGGCTCGGGGCCGAGACTCCCGTGACACTACACATCCCCTCGACGCAACACAGCTGCACCAAATTGTCTGCAAAACGTGTGTGCCTCGTGTCTGCTCCGCTTGTCGGCGGCCGCCGGGAGGCAGGGACCACCCCCCCCCCCGGGGCTCTATCCCAGTGCCAGCCGGACTGGCACACAGTAGGCCCCAGTAAACGTATTTGTGACCAGGAAAGGTGTATAACTGGTGCCTCTGTGTGTGTGTGTGTGTGTGTGTGAGAGAGAGAGAAAGAGAGAGACAGACGACACCCAGACTGGGTTTAGGACACTCTGACAGCTGTCTGGGTGCTGGGTCAGAAGTTGGGTGCCAGCGACAGGGCTGGGACTTGGCCCAGGGGAGGCGTGTTGAAGGCCCCGGGCAGGGCAGAGAGAGAGCCCTGGGCTGGGTGGGCGGAGACTCGGGTAGGGTTTGGTGCCGAGGGAAGGGGCTGAGTTCTCAGTGACCCTGGGGACTGCCCCTCGGTGCCAGGGGTGGGGTGGCCGAGCTCAGCAGTGGCTGCTGAGCTGAGCTCCGTGGGGTGGACGTTTGGACCTGGCTGGGGGCGAGGCAGGCCGGGCTGCTGACGCCTGAGTCCCGCTGGGCTGCAGGGCCCTCCAGGCCGCTCTGCCTCGGCTCCATCTCCCCTCCCTCCCTGCGCCCTGAGTCCCTTTTCTGTTCCAAGCCCTGAGCTGGGTGCCTGGAGGCTACGGCGATGACGGATCGGACGGGGCCCTCCCTCCCGGAGCACATTCTAGCACGACTTCTAATGAAACCTTCCCGATGCCCAGTGTGTCCAACGGTTGGGGATTCCGAGAAGCAGGACAGGACAGCCACACAATGAGCCATCAGAGGATGTGCTCATCCATTTATTCTGGAAAGACGCTTAGGACTGGTTTGTTGCTGAGCAGGTAAAACCGCTTCAAAGACTGTGTGGAAAGAGGAACTCCTTTTTGTAAAACAGCGAAAATCTGCATTTTTGATCCATCCTTCTCTCTGTCCGTCTACCTGGGCAGAGATCCAGGAGGCTTTTTTCTCGGGTAGTAACGTGCTTCTCTCTGGGTGGTGGGGATCCTTACTGCTTTTTCTGCTCCCCCCAAACAGTTATGAAAATGCTAAATATTAGTGAACCACAAAAGAAAGAGAAAGTAATTGCGGGTAAGTTTTAACTTTGCCTGTTGGTTTTCATGGTTGATTTTTAAATCTTTCTACAATGTCCACATGTTCTTTTGTAACAAGAAAAAAAAAAAGCTGATAGAAAAGGTTTTCCCCTAAAGAGCGCCAAGTCTGGCGTACCTCTGGCAGGGAGGCAGGAGGGACCGAAGGGAGAAGAAGCCCTATTCAGATGTGTGGGCAGGCTTCCTGGAGGAGGAGAGCTATTGGGCGGACCAGTGATGAGGACTCCAGCAGGCTGGACTCGGCAAGGGAAGGCTGCTGTGTTCCCTGGTGGGCGTCTGGGCATCCGCAGGCTCCCCGGCCTGGTGATGACCCCTGGGAGACAGCCTCTGCTCTCAGGATCCCAGGTTGGGTCCAGAATTCAACCCCGGAATTAAGCTGCACTTTCTGCCTCCCGCAGCCCGGAACGGGGTTACCCGCGGATAAACCAAGGGAGGGGTGGTTCCATTTCCCTCACGTTTATGATGCTGCGGCAGGTGGTTTCCCTCCTCAGCACAGGGGCAGAACCAAGGGGCAGAGTTCCTGAGCAGAAGTCCTGACTTCATCCACCACCCTCCCCTGAGCAGGGGTCACTGAGGCAAGAGGCAGCCCAGACCCGCAGCACAGAGATAGCATCCGCTGTGCCTGGCCCGGAGTCGGCACCCCATGAGCAGGGAGAAGGCAGGAGGGGCATCCTTCTGCCTGGGCAGCCCGCTGTGCCCCAGGTTCGGGTCCCAGTGCCCTCCCCTGTCCACCACCACTGCTCCATGACCCTCAGTATACTCTCCAGCTGGACCTTTGCGGACCTCTAGATACCGGTGTGCACAAATCCCATTTCCCTCCTGATGGGCTTGGGACTAGGTGGGGGCTGTTCCAAAGGGACACCGAAAAGGCAGGCAGAGTGCAGGTGCCCCCATCCCCAGATAACCAGAGTCTTGCCTCAGTTGGACCAGACTGCTCAGACCTCCACGTGGGGACCTTGGGGCTGGTCTGCTCTCTGAGCAGACCCGTCTAGAGTCTGCTCCCTCAAGTTCTGCGAGGCGTGGGGAGTGGAGTGGTCGAGGTGTTCGTGGGCTCCCCTTCCCACTGTGTGACCTCGAGCCAGTTACTTAACCTGTCTGAGCCTCAGTTTCCTTAGGTATTCAGTGGGGACAAATAAACCTGATCTCACCGGGACGACAGCACGATGCTTTCAAGGGGAAGCCCTCATGCAGGGCTTTGCCTGCATTCTCATTCTCTCTCTCTCTCTCTCTCTCTCTCTCTCTCTCTCTCTCTCAGTATCTCATGTAATCTTCACCAGCCCCCAGGGGTGAGTATGCAGGCCCGGAGGCCCAGAGAGAGGGATGGTGAGAGGGATGCCCACCCAGGCTGTGGGTCTCCAACACAGACGTCTTCACCGCTGAGCTCAGCGATGGCCTTCGGTCCTTCGTGGAGGTTTTAGGATGACATATGAGAGCCTTTAGGGAGCAAAGGGCCTGAAGAGGACGGGCGGGGGAGGCTTCCTGGGGGGGCGACGAGGACCCCAAGCTGCGAGAACCCCTGGGAAGGCTGTGAAGTGTAGCCAGAGGGGCTTGTTCACTGCTGCCTGCTGACCCCAGGCCCAGCCTCCAGCCTGAGCACAGCGCCCTCGTGAGTCCTCCATGCACATTCCTGGCCTCCATGTCCTCATCTGCTACTGCTGCTCTAGGCCCCAGAAGCTGCCTGTAGCCTGCCCTTGGGGTGTCCCCAGGAGACCTCGGAGCTGGTGTTTCCCGAGCCCAGCCCGTGTGTCTGGCCCTGGGTCATGTGCTTAAAAGCATGTCTCCCTTCGTCCTCACTGCGGGCCAACTGTGTCCCCATTTCACCGAGGAGGAAACTGAGGCCCTGGCGGGTGAAGTCGCCGGCTGGACGGCCCCGTTGCAGCTCCTGTGGCCTCTCCCTGGGGCCTTACCTGAAACCTCAGGGTGGCCCTGCTGGCCTCGCACGGTCTCCACTGAGGTGGCCGGACAGCCGCCTCCTCCTCCTGCCGCAGAGCCCGACTCCCTGGACGCGGCCCAGACCCCAAGCCCGTCCGAGAGGCACTTGGTTCCAGAGCCCCCACTTCTCTCCGGGATGCAGGGCCAGACCCACAAAGACAAGGCAGAGGAAGGGTTGCAAGGACCGGTGTGAGAGTTCTGGCCTGAGAAGGTGGCATTCCTTTCCCATTGCAGGGAAGAGGAAACGGGGTCGGGGAGGTGGGGGGTGGGGCAGGGAAGATGGTGCAAGGTCTCCAGCTCACCCCGTGAGTCAGGATGGAAACTGAGTCTGTTGGACGGCTCTTCCGTCATCAGCCTGACGAGGCACTTCCTGCCGGGCAAGACCAAGCCTTCTCTGCACTAGTGGGGATTGCTTATTGGCCCGTGGTGCTCCCGGTTGTCCCCCAAGTCCGGGCAGCCCATCTGAGCGGGCAGCCTCCATCGGGCCCCAAATCCACACATCAGCCTCTCCTCCGTTCCCCAAATTCAACCCGCAGACAGGTCCCACTGGGTCCCTCTCCAGTGTATAACCCTCATCTGTCCACTTCTCCTTTACCTGCACTGTGGCTGCCGCGCTCGTACTTACCGGTGTGGCAGCCTCCTCTCTGGTCTCCTGACATCCTGACTCCCTCCGAACCCCGTCTCCACACTGAGCGGCTCAAAGGTAAGTTCCCCTCATAGTTTCACTCCCGGGGGAACAGCCTACCACGTGATCTGACTCCTCTGCTTCCTTGTATCCCCTCTGCTTCCTGCCCTCCAGTCACACTGCTCTCTCCTGGCCCTCTCAGATGCCAAGCTCATTCCTGCCCCAGGGCCTTTGTACCTGCTGTTTCCTCTGCTTGGATGGCTTGGGTCTCACGGTGAGCAGGAGTTCTGTCTGGTTGTTCAGGGCTCTGCTCAGATGCCACCACCTCCAGGGGGCCCTCCCCGCTTTCTCTGAGTTGCTGCTGAGGTAGCCTCCACCAGGGAGCTGTTCTCCACCCTGCCCTCTGTTCTAGTTGCCTGTGTGACACTCATCATGATCGGAATTTATTATCTATTGATTTGCTTACTTGGTTATCATCCCTTCTCTCAATAGTATGTAAGCTTGGTGGGAGGGCAGGAAACAGGTTTGCTGTGCTCACCACTGAAATCTCCAGTGCCTGGAATGTGAATTCCCCACAGTGGACAGGTGTCCAATACCTGAATGAATGAATGACTAAGACTCCCTTTCCCTGGAGTTACGCTAGAAAAACCTGGACCACAGGTGCTGGATGGAGCCCCAGGGGGCAGGTTGTCCACCCCTAGCTCCAGTGCCGGAGCCCTAGGGCCCCGTGGAGAGCCAGCCTGGCAGGATGACTTCTGAGTGTCCCAGGCTCTGAGGTTTCGCGGTTCTGTGGTTCTCTGCCAAGCTCGGGCAGCGCTGTCGAGGTAGACCGTGTGGACTTGGCCTTGGGTAGGCTGGGTTTAGGGGACATCCATCGCCCCACCCCCACCCAAGGGCAGAGAGGCAGAGCAGGAAGGAGAGACACCGAGCAGGAGCTGCCCCACTTTTGATGACACAGAGATGCCCCTGCCGACATCACAGGGCAAGTGTCCATCCTGGTGCTGAAGCCCCACGCCCCCCAGAAACAGTCAACCCCCCTGGCTCTGTTTCCCTGATGGGGGCCAGAGCTCCTTCACAGCCGCCTTCCCCATGCCTGTCTGACCCACGGGAGGTGGGGTCATTCAGCCAACAGAAGTTTATTGAGCACCTACTGTGTACCAGGCACCATTCTCTCCAGAAGCCGTGAGCCGGGGAGCTTCCTGTCCGGTGGAGTTTACATTCCAGGAGACAGACGAGTGAGCAAAGGAATGGATGGTGAAACAGCCAACCACAAGGGCTGAGAAGAACACGGGCGAGAGGGGGACAAATTTATAGGGGTAGTCAGGGCGACACTGGGGCAGAGACCTGGGGGAGAGAGAGAGTTAGCTAGGAGAGGGCTGAGGGAAGAACATCTCGGCCCAGGGCACACA
>CM053615.1:72432108-72450797 GCA_028646535.1 Procyon lotor
TGGGATCTGACCTGGGCCGAAGGCAGCCACTTAACGACTGAGCCACCCAGGTGCCCCATGTTTTTCTATTTTTTAAACTGAGCACGAGGAGTGCATAGAGGAAGGACATTGGGAGTTGGTGACCAGGCCGTCCTCATTCCTTTGGGAATAGAATCCCTCTTCCCCACGGAGAACCCACTGGAAAGGACTCAGGCTGGCTGGCCAACCCCCTAGTCTTAGGGATGGACACGTGCCCAGTCCAGGGCAGTGGGAGGGTCCCTGCCTCCTCGTCCGCTGTGATTGGCTCAGGATGAGCACGTGACCCGGACTGTGCCCAGGAGCCCGATCCCCGTGCTTGATACTTCCCGCTGGGAGCTGTGGGCCGATGCCCCTTCTGCCAGGGTTGCTAAGCTGGGACAGCGTTGTCCTGGGGATGCTAGTGGCCAGGCCAGCTGCGTCACGGTGGGGCCCGGTGCCAAAAGAAAATGCAGGGCCCCTTGCTCAGAAAGCGGGAAAAAGTGCCATTAAAAGTACATAGAGTGCTGTTACTTGCTTCCGCAGGCTCGCACTCCGCTTGTCGTGGTGTTTTTTATTTGCTCTTTAATGTCATTCTAAGTAAAGAAAAATAAAACTTTTTAAATACTTAGTATGAATGTTACCGTTCCGCTATGCATTGCGCAATACCAGTTTTAAATGAAAATATCAGAGCCTTTAATTCCTGTGCAGAATCCCCCAAATCATACACTTTTTATTTTGTGGCTTCTCCCTGAGGGTGTCCCGAGCGGGCCAGAGAAGAGAAACACGGAACACTCAGGAAACTTATAGGATGAGGAGGAGAAGGAGTGGGCCCTCTACCACCCAGAGCTGCCTGCCCGAGGGAGTGTTTTTGGCCTTGGGCAGACTGCGGACCTTCCGGGCTCCGCCCCTGCCGTGGGTGCCCCAAGTGCACGCTCCCTGCCTCCCTTGGGCCTGACACTTGCTGAGTTACCCCTCCCACCGAACCCCAGTGGGTCTCTAGCCTTGGCCTGGGGTGGGACCTGGAGAAGTTGACCAGGCCCCTTCCCTTCCCCCACCTCAACCCTACAGCAGAGGGATCCCGGGATCTCAGGCCCTGGATGGGGGAAGGCGACAGGCTCGCCCCTGCCTAGACAGGATCTCTGGCTGCCCGCCAGACAGACAGTGGTGTTGCCAATCCAGGGATGATGGCCGCTGGCATGCTCTGGGATCCCTGTCCCCAACCCTCCCTGTGCCTGTGCCCAGGGTGGAAGGTGGCAGCCGCCACAAGGAGGGGGAGGAGGCCAGGCAGGGCCAGGGGGTGGGGTGGGGGGCTGAGAACCCACCCCAGGGAGGCGGAGAGGTGGCGGGAGGCAGGCTAGTACATGGCTGGGGGCTCCAAGTCCTTGACACATACTCCACGGTCCCATCCGCTTTCATGTACAAAACACAGATTTGAAGATGAGCGGTTACGGATTTCAAGGCAGCAGCTGTAGACCCCTCCACCCCAAGCACGGGGTCCTTTGAATGTGAGGCCCTGGGTGACTGCCCTTGGTCACAGACCTGTGAAGCTGGGCCTGGCCGGTGGCCATCATGCTCACTTGATGCTGATATCAGGTGAGCCTCGGGGTCCAGCTAGGTCCGCAGCTAAACACCCACGGACTTCCCAGTTCTCGAGCCGGTCCACCCCTTGTCTGCTCAAGCCCGCTGGTGGGGGGAGTTTCAGAGGCCTGGACGCTGCGGGACCCGCAGAGGCGACGCTCCCCGCCTGGCAGTCTGGATACCTGGATTCCTTTCTTGACTTCGAAGAATTTTAGAACTGTCCATCCAGTTGGAAGGTCTGCAGGTCAGAGAACTTACCGTCCTCCCCAGGTGCACTTCTGCTTTCTCAGCCGGGTGGTTTGTGTGTCTCAGCCCTCTGGATCTGTCCCGGGAGAGAGGAAAGGAAGCTTTATTTGTCGGCCTTCCCAACGCTCCCCAGGCTGAGTGATGTGGGTGTTGAAGGAGAACCTCGAGTCCCACCCTGGGGTGTGTGTGTGTGTGTGTGTGTGTGTCCTGGGGGACAACTGGAGGCCGGGCGGGAGGGGGGAAGGCGGAATAAATGTGGGAAGGGGGCAGGCGGTGGGAAGGGCCTGACTAGGGGAAGGCAGGCAGGCAAACTTTCACCAACTGTTTTGCCTTTATTTTTATTTTTTATGATTTTATTTATTTGACACAGAGAGAGAGAGAGAGAGAACAAGCAGGGGGGAGGAGGCAGAGGGAGAGGGAGAAGCCGGCTCCCCACTGAGCAGAGAGCCTGACATAGGGCTCGATCCCAGAACCCCAGAATCTTGACCTGAGCTGCCATCCGTCCATCCATTCATTCAGTCTCCAAGTATATGTCCTGAATGAAATTGTTAAGCACACACTGAGTCAATGTTGACTGTCAGGCATAGCCAGGCCCTAGGGCTACCCAGACACCTTCCTGGAGATGAACCTTCTTGAAAACACGAATGCCAATTGTAGAAAAACCAAAAAAGGAAAAAAAAAATTCACCAAAGTTCATAGGGCGCTTCCTGCGCCAGCCCGAGGAGAAAGATCTTGATTGGATCTCTCTGGAAGAAGGTGCATCTTCTTACTTTTTTGGTCATCGCTTTTGTTCAACAGGAGAGGGTCGGTAGAAAAATGCTCCTGTGTTGTGCGGTGAAGATTTACTATCTGGGCAGAGCTGCTTGGTGGGTGACAATATCACAGCTCTCATTTATTGGGCGCCTACTGTATGCCAGGTGTGGTGCTGTAGAAGGCTCACCGCTCAGGGAAGTGAAGAGCCTGTTGTCACCTAGAAAGCGGTAAAGTCCACTTGGCACTTAGGTCTGGGTGGTGCTGGAGGCCGAGCTCGGAGCCACGAGGCTGGGCTGCGGACAGGCAGCCCCGGTGGGCCAGTCCCGGGGAGCCCTCGGTTGCTCAGCCTTATGGGAGCCGGTCCACCTTTGCTCATCTGATGTTACAACTTCCGGGGAGCAGATGGCACACATCCCTTCAGGCAGCGCTGGGACGCCTGTCCCAGCCTCCCTCTTTGCTGAGGGTCCCGTGGATGCGTGTGTCTCTGGGGCTCAATCCATCAGCCAGAGGGACAGTGCTCCAATCGGCCTGGAGCCCCAGGCTGCCCAGCATGACCAGGGAAACTGGTTGGGGCACCTGACCCAGGCTGTGATTGTACTGGTTTATCTCCTCCCTCTGCCCCCCAGCCAACCTCCCCACACTGACCTGGGGAAAGGAACGAAGTTCCTAGAAGACCAGTAATTGCTACCATTTCTTGAATGCTTGCTGTATGCCGGACAGCTCGCGGTCCCTCCATGGGTCCTGACAGCATCTTCCTGTCCCTGCCTTCCTTTCTGGGCCCCTCTCTTGCTGCTCTGCCCCTTGCCCTCTGCCTCAGCCACGCCAGCCCTCTTCCCCGTCCTCGAACCCGCCTAAGTAGTTCCGGGAGTTTAGTTTTTGCCCTTGCTCCTGCTCCTGTCTGCAGCTCTCTCCCGTGGCTGTCTGTCCAGCTGCTGGTGGTAGAGATTTCTAGTGCCCCACCTGGGTTTCACCTCTCCTTCCCAGCGCCCCCCCCTCCCCAGAGCACTGCCCTGCTGGGCCCCTTGCAGTCAGGCAAGGTCAGGGGACCAATGGGGGCCACTGGGCTGTGAGTAGAGGTGAGGGGAGTCACTTCCTGACTGCGGGACTACTCCCGAATCCCCCGCCGCCTCACGGAGGACAGCCGCCGCCGGGAGTCCTCAGTTCAGCTGGACCTTGCGTGGTCGAGAACTCAATCTCCATTGTGTTAAATCTCTGAGATTTGGGGATTAATCTGTTGTGACAGCAGAGCCTAGCCTATCCTGATGAAGAGCACTGAGCCATCCAAGTCTCAGCTGAAACATTGTCCCCTTCTCCCTAGTCCTAGTTCCTGTGACATGTAACTTAATGTTTATTTGTTCCTTTGCTTATTGCCTGTCTCCTGCGCTAGAATGTAAGCTCCATGAGGGCAGGGCCCTTGTCTGTCTTGTTCACAGCTACATCTTTGGTGCCTAGCACAGTGCCTGGCACTTAGAGGTACTCATAAATATTTTAATGTCTGGAATGCAAGGATTTCTTTTCTTTTCTTTTCTTTTCTTTTCTTTTCTTTTCTTTTCTTTTCTTTTCTTTTCTTTTCTTTTCTTTCCTTTCCTTTCCTTTCCTTTCCTTTCCTTTCCTTTCCTTTCCTTTCCTTTCCTTTTTTTTTCTTTTCTCTTCTCTTCTTTTCTTTCTTTTTTAAGGTTTACTTATTTATTTTAGAGAGAGAGAATTAGTGGGAGGGGCAGAGGGAGAGGGAGAGAGAATTTTAAGCAGACTCCACACCTGGCATGGGGCCCAACATCGGGGCTCCATCTCACCCCCCACCCCCTCCCACGGGATCAGGACCCAAGCAGAAATCCAGTGGGATGCTTAACCGACTGCGCCCCCTGGGCGCACCTGAGTGCATGGATTTCTTGAATGAGTGAGTGAGACAGGCAGATGGCCCTGCTCACAGGTAGATGTGGAATCTGATAATTGACTCCTGGATTTTCTTACTGTGATTGGATATAAAGCCTCAGGTCATCAGAAGGCTGGAAGCAATGGCTAGTTTTTCCACCTTGGGGACTTTTCTCTTCCTGCTCTGTCTCAACAGGAGTGGGAATGTGGGCCTGCTAGGAAGGTGACTCGGCCCAGGTGTCAAGGTTGCCCTCTGGCTGAGCCAGAACCTGCCCCGTCTGTGTCCAGACTCCTGATCCAGTGCTCTTTGGGTTGAGCTCTGCCACCCGCTCCTTGGTTTCAGCCTAAGTTGCTGAAAACCTCTCCCAAGGCCATTTTGCCTCCTCCTCCCCACCTCGCCAGGTAATCTGACAACTCGGAGCAAATCAGTTGGTGATGAGGGATGGGTAGGACTGGGTGGAGCGGGGCCAGGGGTCAGAGGTGAGAATGAACCAGGCTCCCTCTAGAATGCCTCCTCAACAACATCCTTGAGATGAGCTGTCGTTTTTGTCTCACGCTTCTTTTAACAAAGACGGAGCGCAGTTGGGTGAATTCTGGTGAATCAAGGCTTTATGGTGTGCATTCTGCTTCTTGGGGGGTGAGCCTGCCCCAGACGGGCTGAACGCAGCGGCTTCCCCTCTCTGTTCTGCAGCATGCTGTACATTGATTACAGCACCTGTCACGTCACATTTTTCTCTGAAAAATGTAGTGTTCGTGTTTTTCTTCTAAATAGAAAAGTGATGCACGCTCATTGCAGAAAATTTGGAAAATGTGAAAAGGTATGAATGATCAAGCAAAGGTCACCTGGAAAGTCCCCACCTAGTAATAATCGCTAGTTATTTTAGAGCTCCTAGTCGGCCCCTTTGACCTGCCCCTCCCTCCCTCTCCATCTCGCTGGCCAGCACCCTTTCATTACCTTGAAATGATGGGAGTGCCTTCTGGGGCCACATATGAGCTCCAGCCCAGTGGCCCTTGTCACTATCCCTGCCGTGGAGCCTGCTGGGAGAACCCCTGCCCTGTCCTGGGGGCCGCAGCCTCCCCTCCCCTTGCCTGAATGGCAAACCTAGGAGGTACCAGATGGCCCTAGAGCCTCGTTATCCTGGCTAGGAGCAAGGAGAGCCTTCCTTGCTCAGAGCTATGTCAGCCACACTTACCACGCCCTGAAGCCGCCATGCCTGTGCCCTGGGTCTCCAACCACCCTCCAACTAGAGCCAGAGGTCTGGCACAGGCCATACGCTTGGGATGTGGAAGAATCCTTCCTTGAGACTTTCTGGGTTAAAAATAAGAGAAGAGGACAGTCCCTGTTGGGTGGCAAAGCGGCGAGATGGGAAGCCAGGAGCTGCTCTCCGCAGCTGAGCTGCGTGGAGAAGTAGGTCTGGCGTCTGGGAGTAGCCATCTCCCACCCCCTTTGGCCCAAGCTGGTCCCAAGAAGGTTGCTGTCCCCTACCATGAGGGTCCTGAAAAATATACCAGGTCTAGGTCAGTCTCCCTGCCCTGGGCGGGGTGGGACGCAGACACACCCGTTTCTGTGCGTGGGTCCTGTGTGTCCATCAGTGCACCGCCCAGGGTCCCAGAGGATGAAACAATGAAGCGGTGGGAGGGGGCGGTTTTCTCCCAACCTGCTCATTGCACCTCAACTGGAACTTATCAATATTACTCTTTAGACCACATCAGGGCCCTTCTTGGGCTCCCTGTATCATATGTTATAATTCCCTCCCCACGAGACTCTGCGTTCCAGTAGGAAGACCAGCCACTTCTTAACTGTGCAACTTAGGGCAAGTTTTCTCATTTCTAAAACAAGGATGCTAATAGTATCTATTTCAGAGGAAATCAAACGAGTGAAGCCATAAAGAGGGATTTGCTGTTCTTTTATTTGCTGTGTCTTTTGCGGGGGTCGGCTCAGTGGTCTGCACAGGCTAGGCACCCAGTGGGTGCTCTGTAAACAGATGTGGCCAGTGAGTGGGGATGTAGAAAGACACAGCTCCGGGGATGCACATCCTGCACCAGAGGAACACCATGGACACACACACACACACACACACACACACACACACACACACACTCGATCACTCAACAAAAGCACTCAGATCTCAGCGCCCTGCATGGTGGCTCTCATGGGAACCCAGGGCATCCCCTGCCCCTGGCTTCTCTGGAGGGCAGCCTGCAGCTCCCTGAGGGTCTGGGCTGTCATCCCAGCAGCCCCACACGTTGCTGGGAGCACAGCTTGGAGCTGGCTCAACCCTACATCACGTATCAAGGGCAGCAGGACCCGCGGTGTTCTGGGAGTGGGGTGTGTGGGTGGGGGGGGCAGGTGTGGTGGTAGTGGTGATGGTGCTGATTAACCCGGGGGGGGGGTGGCTTGCTGGAGTTCTGGCTCCCCCTCCTCACTCCCTGGGTCCCCAATCTTTTCTATTCTTCCTATCTCCAGCACCCCAACTCCTGCCTGGGGGCTCTTGTGGGGTCTGGCTTGGTCTTTTTACTGGAGAAAGAGGGGCTTGACTGTGGACCTCAGTCTATGGACTCCTGGATGGACTGACTGCCTGCCCCCTTCCCTCTTTCTGAGGACTGTCACCAACAGCATCCTCTGACCCCCCCCCCCCCAGCCTTTCCCTTGTGCTATGCACAGGAATATTAGTCTCTCAGGATGTTCTGGGCAGGCATGCTGCATGCAGTGAGATACCCTAGGGGTTTGAGTGGAATGAAGATGCTGCTTAGAGTGTCTTGTGTTGGGGACAGTGCAGCCGGGTGTGGCTCCCGGTGTGGTATGCAGCGTCCTAGCAAGTGCCTGAGTTACTGTTTTGTACCGAATGTCTTAGCTTGAGCTGTAGGTAGCCAGCGGGCTGTATTTTGCTTCACTGCCTATTATAATGGTCAGGGCATTAGCCCTTTGCGTGAGCGTTTGGGCCCTGAAAAGATAATGGGGGAAAGGACCCTCCCTTCTGGGTGCTCTCGGAGCCCTCCATTCCCATCCCTCCGCCAGTTAGATTCCAATGTGCCCGAGTCCCCTGGCATTGCTGAAGCTCATAAAGCCTGGCAAAAGGGCGGGGAACGCAGGTCCTGGGGTCCTGCTGGGTTCAGAGCTCTTATTTAGCAGCTTGCCACCCACACTCCTCTGCCATAGGCATGGGAGCTGGGGAACGTACGGGGGATCCCAGGCCCCTTTGCCTGTCCCTTCCAGTGCCCAGGTCGGCGCTCCCAACAAAGGAGACAGACCACGTGCCCCCTCCTCGACGCAGGCCTGGAATGGGGACGCACGTGGCCCCAGCCTCGCGCGGGGCTGGATACGGACGCGACGCTGCGCCCCAGGTGGGCGCAGAGCGGCACCCCCAGTAGCCCCATCGCGGGGGCTGTGCCTCGCCCACTCCCAGTCGCAGCCGCTGCAGCGCCCGGGAAGTGCCGCTAGGGGGAGCTCTGGCAGCTGGCTTGGTGGATTCAAGCGAAACCGTGCATCATACAGCTATTCCTCGTACTTGCGGGGGAAAAAATGGGGAGCGGGGAGACACACGGTTCCCCCTCCCCAGCAGCTCCAGACTCTTCCCGAGGGAGGCCGAGGAAACAGCCCTGGGGGGGGGGCGGGTGAAGGTGCCGTTCTTCCCAGTAACTCACGCCCCCCCCCCCCGTAGTCTCTCTTCCCCACCCCCATCGCGGCCCTTCGCGGCCCCCCGCGCTCTGGAGTGTCCCCGAGTACTAAGCCTCGCGCGACACGGGGACCCAGAGCCGAGCGGGCCCCTGGGACTGGCGGCAGGCGTGCTCCTCTCGGAGTCTGGGGTGGGGCCTCTCGGCGGCGGCCCCTCCTGTCGCTGCAGGAGGCGTGAAGGCTGAGCGGGGGGCGCTAGTCGTCCTGCGGGGTGGCTCGCGCCGGAAAGGGGAGCGCAGGGGTGAGAAAACGAGCGCGAGAACACTGGGGAGACGGCCAGAGACAGAGGGACACCGAGAGATACTGTCAAACAAACAGAGAGCAAGCTGCCACTTTGCTTTTTTTTTTTTCCCTTTTCTTTCTTGCTTTTTTTTTTAATTTTTTTATTTTTTTCCAGGCTTTCTTCCCTATCCCCTATTTGCAAAGCTGGAACCACCCCGCGCGCCCCTGGGCTTGAGCCGCGGCTCCAGATGTGAATTTGGTTCCAGTGGGGAGAACGCGAGCTTCCTCGGGGCCTTGGCACATTCTCCCACTCTGAGGTCATTCCGTAGGTGGTCAGAGGGGAGAGCGCGCCTGGAGCCTTCCTGCCTCCATCCACTGGGGAGGGAAGGGAGGCGGGCGGGAGGGAGGAGGGAGGGAGAGGGGAGGGGCGCGAGGAGGGAGGGAGACGCCGCCAGCACACCACCAAGTGGCACCGAGCAGTGATAACAAACTCAACTTAAAAAAAAAAAAAAAAAAAAAGGAAAAGGAAAAAACTTCCCCAAGTTGCAGCCCGAGACGTGCGGACGAGCGGGCGGAGGCGCGGGGCGGGGAGCGTGGGTGGCCCAGAAGCCCCCCGGCGTCCCTCAGCTGCTTTCCCTGGCCACAGAGAGCTCAGACTTGAGGCCGACCAGGCCCTGCGCCCCTGGCGGGGCAGGAAATGTGCCGATGGCAGGCTCGGCTTCCTGCTGGAGACCCCGGGGGCGGCCGTTCCCGTGGGGAGCAGGCCTCTTTGGGGAGGGTGGCCCGGGAGGCGCACAGCGTTAGCCTCACCCCCAGCAATCAACATCCCCCCACTCTCAATCCCGCTCCCACCCCGGGCCCTGCGGTTGTGGGCAGATCCAGCCCGCCCAGGCCCCCGAGAGAGCTGAGATTTGCACGGGGGTAGGGGTCTCTCCCTGCCTCCCCCCGTTCCTCCCACCACCTCCACCCAGGCCTATCTGAAAGCAAGACACCACCATCCTCTATATTCGACTTTTTATTAAGATTATAAATTTAAACAAATCATCTGAACAGTTTTACCCGGTGATACACAATTCAGTATGCACAAAAATACAGAAGAATGAGGGAGAAGGGCCAAGGAAGCAAGGGTTGGCAACTTGGAGTCCACATGGTGCTGATGGCAGAGAACCAGAGGTTGATGATGAACCCCACCTTTTTACAACAAAAGGCTTTAAATTAAAATCTGTCGAGCTGAAGACACAGGACAGGGTTCTCACAGCCTCGAACAATGCTGGTTTCATGAAATGCAACCGAAGCCTCAACCAGGACAGTGCAACTTGAAGCACACACACAAACATCACATCTGACCGGGAACTTAGTGAAAAGTCTCCAACGCAGTCGGCGGTCCCGGCCCCTCCCTCCCTCGGGGCCGCGGGGGATCCAGGTGAAGGAATCGACTTCCTTTTTTGTTTAGTGAGGACCGCAGTGCTGGGCATGATGGGAAATGTAGTCCGCCGTGCCCGCCCCCCACCCCTTCCCCAAACGGTGTCCGGGAGTGTGGGGGTGTCGGGCGCCACCCCCGAGTCAGGGAGACGGGTGGAGGAGGGGAAGAGAGCGAAGCCAGAGGGGCGGGGAGAGGAGGGGTTCAAGACACCCGCCCTGGGGGGCGGGGGGGAAAGTTGAAGTGTTTTCATTTCTGCCTTCTCATTTTGAGAACTTTGGAGGCCGCCCCCGGAGAGGAAATGTGACCCAAACGTCCCTTTCGGAGATAGAGAGTTTGCCTTTGTTTTTGCTCAGGATTTCACAAGACCCATTTCTCACCCCATGGAGGGACTCGGGAGAACCGAGCGCCGGGCTTGCCGGGTCTGACAACTGATTGGAATCGGCGTCCCGGGCCCCGCGCCCTCCTGCGCTGCGCCCCCGGCGCGCCCCGGCGGCCCGGGCGCCCTGCCTCGCCCCCGGCTGCCCGGCACCTCCTCCGGGCAGCAGCCCTCCCTCACGTGGCTGGCTCCTTGCTAAACACCACTGCAATCACTACAATAAAAAGAAAAAGAAAAAAAAAAAGAGTAGGAGAAACACAAAGCATACTTAAATAGGCGCTTTTTCTCTCTGCAAAAATAAAGTCCAAGATCTTAGATTTCTTTTTTTTTTATTTTACAATTTATAAAACATCAGCCGCCTCCCCCAGCTCGCTCCCAGCTCGGCCCCGGGTGGCCAGGCGCCCGTTCGCTCCCTCCTCTCGCCCCTTGGCCGAGTCTTTGTCTGGCCCCAGCCCCGCGGGGCCCCGGGTCCCCGTGCCCTCGGGGGTCCCTAGAAGGCGACAATGGCTCGAGTCCAGGCGCCAAGGCTGGCGAGCGCCTGCTTGGCGCACAGCTGCCCGTTGAGCGGCGGCGGCTGCTCGGAGGAGTCCGGCTGTCGGCTCACCAGCCCGGAGAAGCCCGAGCCAAAGATGGAGATCAAGTTTGAGATGTTGGACGCGTCCGGGGACGAGTCTGGGCAGAAGTCCTCGAAGCGGGCGCGCTTGCAGGGGGCGAACGGAGCGCCCCCGGGGGGTTCGGCTCCCAGGTCGCCCGCGTCCTCCTCGTCGTCTTCGTCCTCCTCCTGGCCGGGGTAATACTTGCGCTTGCAGCCGGCGGCGGACGCCAGGCCGGGTCCTGGGGCGCCCTGGCCACAGCAGGGGCAGTGGGCGGAGGCGCAGCAGTCCTGGTGCAAGTAGCCGTTCTCCACCGTGGTCACCACGTGAGTGTCCAGGTCCAGCACGGTGGTCTGGCTGCTGCAGTGCACGCCGAAGTCCGAGGGGGCCGGGTACGCGCCCCGGTAGAAGCCTGGGGAGGAGGCGGGGGCCGGGGAGGCGGGCGGGGAGGCGCCAGCAGCGGCCTGAGGGGCGGCCGCTGGGGGCGCGGAGGGCGCGGAGCAGGCGGCCGAGGCGCGAGGGTCCCGCGGGCAGAGCGCGGCGGGAGCGGGCGGCGGCAGCGGCGCAGGACCCGGCTGCAGCGGCTCCAAGGGCTGCCCGCGGTGGGGCGCGCCGTGCGGCGGCTGGAGCGCGGCGCACCCGGGCAGCTCCGAGAGCGCCCCCGCGCCGCCCGCGGGCGCCCCGGCCGCCGCCGCGCAGCCCCTGGGCGCCGGGTGCTGGTGCTGGTGCAGCTGCTGCTGGAGGTGCAGCTGGTGGAGCTGGTGGAGCTGGTGCAGCTGGTGCCGGGCGGCCGGCTCGCGCGCCTCCGCGTCCCCGCCACCGCCAAGTTGGAGCGAGCCGAAGTCGGCCGCGCTGGCCGGCATGCCGGGCGTCGCGTACGCGAGGTGCTGGTGCTGGTGGTGGGGCGGCTGCTGCTGCTGCTGCTGCTGCTGCTGCTGTTGCTGCTGCTGCTGTTGCTGCTGCTGCTGCTGGCGCCGGTAGAGCTCGGCGTAGCGCTCGCTCAGGTAGAGCTGGCGCGCGTTGCGGAGCACGTAGGACACCAGGAGGTTCTTGTGCAGCTTGATGCCGCCGCGCTGGGTCCGGGAGCTGTGGATCTTGCGCAGGGAGATGCTGATCAGGCTCTGGGCGTCCAGGGCGCACTCCATGCTCCCGCGGAGACGGTGGCGGCGGAGCAGCCGCGGCCGCTGCTGCTGTTAAGGCTGCTGTTGCTTCGGCCTCCAGCCGGTCGCCGGGGCGCGCCGGGCAGGGGAAACGGAGCCCAGGTCAGCGGGTCGGCTGCGCTCCGAGAGGAGCCGCCACCATGCGCTGCGCGCCACCCGCAGGATCGTGCTCCCCAGTCGGCGCCAAAGCAATGAGCCTCCGCCGGCCCCGGCCCCAGCTATTTAGCCGGGCGTCCGGGCCACGCCCCACACCCCATGAGCCAATAGAAATACCCGGAGCCTCCCGAGTGACAGGCGCTGCCCGCCCCGGGGCCACTCGGCTAGCCAATCAGACCAAGGCGGTTCCTTTGTGCTATTCAAATACCGAACGGACCCCGGGCCTCCAACGCCGCCGCTGCCTCGAATGTTCTCCTGGGGCTGCCGTGCCGCGCGGAACTCGGAGCCGCTGGGGCCGCTGTGTGCACCCTGGGTCGCCTCGTAGCCGCCACGTTGGAGCCCGCAGCCGCCCTCGGCCTGGGTCCTGGGAGCCGGGGGTCGGTTCACCTGAGTGCTGCGGCGACGGCTCCTCCCCCTTCCTCACGGCTGGGCCTCACCTGCGGCAGGTGCGCGCAACTCCCCACTCCCGGCCACGCGGCACCTCCTTTTTCACGTGCCGACCCCGGGTGACCCGCGGGACCCAGGCCTCTGCTGCAGGAGACTAGTGAGGCCGCCGGCCTGACCTTGGGGACCCTCAGGGGAGAAAGGTTTGCAGGTACCTCAACCGCAGAGAATATTGGGCCTGACTCTCTTGGCTTTTTGGCCAAGGAGTCTTGGGAAATTCTCGGGGAAACGCCGTCCTCCCCGTTTGTCTGACGGGAAAACCCAAAACATGGTGAATTTTGGTCTCAGAGGGGCCTATGTGCTCGAAACCAGCTAAGGTCGGAAGGCGTTCTGAGCCACACGGAGTGTCTTTATCACCGGTTCTGTAACCTTTCCTTTCCTTCCTAATAATAATGACAATGAGGATCATTACTAGGTGAGTAGTGTGGGGCAGACCCTTGCCAGAAACACCCTGCATCCCTCACTGTGATTGCCTGCACAGCAGGGACCCAAGTCCCCGAGGTGTGGGGTGAGGTGAGGAATCCTACAGCTCCGACGGTGCAGATCTAGGATTAGGGCCAGCGCTTCGAGCTCCAGATGGGAGGCGAGTAACGAGGACCCAGGAACTCTCCAACTTAACTCTCCTTAACACCGTTTCCCTTTTGCCCTGAACCATTCACATCCATGGGCCACCTCCTCCCAGCTGGGGACTGGGAGTTTGGAGAAGAGAGGGATAGGATTGCCATCTCTTTGGGCTCTCCATCTGGATGGGGAGGCATGGAGGGGGGTGACTGCTGCCCAAGTCGGGGGTCCAGGAGCTTTGCCTGAGGAAGAGGTCCTTGTGTTGGTCCCCTGAAGGAGGACCCGGCTTCGCAGAGACTGCTGGAGCTAGGCCTTGTGGGGGCTGGGGTCCGGGTGGGGTCCCAGGAGCAAACTTCTTCTGCGGACCCTCTTTTCCTTGGGTCCATTGTCCTCAGGGCCTATTTTGTTCTTGGGTGGGAGCAAAGAGACCCAGCCAGTCTGTCCTCCAGTTTCTGGATCTCTCTTTGGTCTCAAGAATTTTCCACAAACACTTTTCAGCTCTACTCAGGGCCAGGCATCAAGGCTGAAACAAAGTTAGGGAGCATTCACCCCATTTTTCAGGTGCGGGAACTTGGTGCTGACATGGGGCAGAATTTCCCCGAGGTCCCACAGCTCCAGGTCGTGCACTCTGGCCTTTCCATGCTGTTTCAGCCTGCTCCAAGCCCTTCACCCGGGTAGCATCTCTCCCCAACCCCACCCAGAGATGCCAGGATGGACATTTTAGGGTGACTTCAGAGAAAAAGCATCTTACTTCCATTCTATGGGAGAGGTGGTCTGGTGATAGGGATCCACGCCAGTTTGATTTATCCAGGAGATAGTGCGTGTAGCAATAAAAAATCCGTTGCCCCTTACTTCCTTAGGGCCCATTTTCAAGACACACACAAGTTTCATTTATTTATTTTGGAGTTCTCCTTTGAGGCATCACTACAGCACGCGGAGGGAGGCGGGAGGTCCTATCTGGTTTTCCAGCCATGAGGACCCCATATGCAAGAGTCAAGTCTGGGATCCACGGTCTCCAGCCCTGTTGCAAGAGTCCAGGAATGGATTATTAATGCTGATTTCAGGCCTTCCTTTTGTCCTTGCCCAGAATTTATTGGAGGAAACTAAGAGAGTGTATGGTTCTTGCTTGAGGTCTCATCACACAGCCAAGAAGGGGTAGAGGCAGGATTTGAACCCAGGACTGTTTGTAGGCCTAGACTTCCTCTAGCTGCTTTGAAATCAACTGCTTGCTTTTGCCCTTGGTAGATCTGAGTCCAGTTCCCAGGCCTCCGCGCTCGCTCTGCGAACGTGACCTTGATGTAATCAGCGCCTGCCACTTTCCTGCCAACTGCTCAGGGACCAGCGTCTGCAGGAACCACGAAGAAGCAAGTATCTGTGCCAGGCTCATCATTCACAGACAGTCTCTGAGCTGCCCCCCAAAACGCACTTCTGTGGGCCCAGTGGGGAATCAGTATGGGGGTGGAGGTGGGTTCTCTAACCTCGGGAGGGGGTCAGGAGCTAGGCCCCTCACTTGGGCATCTCCCCTTGGCACTCCCAGTCCCCCACTCCCCCCTGCCCCAAGGCAAGTTTGAGCTCTGCTAAGGCTCTTTCCCCACTCCTGGGGATCAGCTAAGACGTGGTCAGCCCATTGGTGTGACCCCGTTCTTTGGGCCCTCTTGTCCGGGGGCCCACACTTACTTGGTTTTCTCTCCTTTGCAAGAACTGAGCTGGGCCAGTGGGGAGAGCAAAGCAGTTGTCCAGCTTCCTAAAAACCCTTGATCTTTTTTGGGGGGTGGCCTGGGAGGGGGGAGGTGCCCCAGCTGTTATAACAGTTGCTGAAGGAAGTAGTGGGACCCCTGAGCTTTTCGGTGCCCCCCGGGGGCAGCAAAGCCAGGGGGGGGCACACAGTAGGGATTCCCAGACATTTGTAGAGTGGGTGGGCCACACACGAGGCTTCCGTTCGGATGCACAATGGCTCAAAGCACAGTACCAGAGACGGCTTAGGGCAGTGAGTGTGGGGCTGTGTGTGTGAGCCTCTGTGTGCCTCCGTGCCGGGAAGAGGGGCCCTCAGACCTGTGCCCCGTGCAGGAGGCAGGTCCGAGTGCGACGAGGCTTAGGATGGAGAGCTGGCCTTATTTGTGTGGGCACCTGAGAAGATTTGGGCACTCACCTTTCCCCCTGGAGCTGGGAGATTACATCTGGCACTGAGTCACTGCTCCTTGGAGGAAGTTAATTAATGCCTAAATATTTGCTGAGTGTCTGCTGGGACAAAAAGGAGCAGGGCACAGAACCCTTCGGGACCTGGGCTCCCATCAAACCCCCCGCAGCGTCAGCCCCACGCCGGAGCACGGAACGCCTTGAAAGGGCTACATGTGCCTTGTGAGCTCTTCCTGGTTCCCCAGGTCACAGGAGGGAGGCGCGGCCAGGAAGGTTCCTGGTCAGGAGTGGGATCCGCCTGGTGGGTTCCTAGCGCTTGGCTCGGGGAAAAGGGATTCAAGGGCAAAAAGCCTACTTAGGGGTATTGTGTTGGGGTGAGAGGGGAAGAGTGGGATTTAGAATTCATGCATTCATTGTTCGTTTGCCCAAGAGTTATCTCCAGGACTGTCCTTTGGACTCCTTGAGGGATGGGTCAGGGGATAAGATGGGATCCTGTCCTCAGGAGGCCACGATTCACAGGGAAGCAGACAAGATAAACGGAGTGATAAGTCCGTGATAGGAAGAGGGACAGGACTGCAGGAGGACAAGGGAGGGCCCCAGAAGCTGGTCTGGGAGGGCTTCCTGCAGGAAGCTGAGACTTGGAGGCCAAGGATGGGGAGGGGCCTTCCAGCAGAGAACAGCTAGTACAGGGCCTGGTACACAGTAAGCTCTCAATAAATGCTTGTGGACTAAATCAGTCAATGAGCATAAGTATGCAGAAGATACCGGTAGGGTTAGAAGGGCCCTAGAGGCCAGGCTACCCCCATTTCTAATTTGCATATGGGTAAACTGAGGTCCAGAGGGGAGGAGGGAGGCATTGAGAGTGTTGGCCTGGAGCTGGGGCTCGAACCCAGCTGTCCCATGTCCTGGACCGGTGCCTGGCTGCCACAGCTCACAGTCTCTGAGACTCGGAGTGTTGCTCCATGGGGACTGAGCCTGGGGACTGCAGGCAGTGGCGGAGAAGGCGGGTGTGTGGGGGGTGCTGCTGACCTCAGGGGTCACCACTGAGTCTTCTCCGAGGCCCTGGGGCTAGTGGCACTTGGAGGTGGGAGCCCCGTACTCATCCCAAGAAAGCTGTTCTGAGGTTGGTGGGTACTGGGGAGCTCGACTGGGGTCCTGGAGTGCAGACAACCCCTGCCTCCTGCCCTATGGAACCCGTACCCTGTCCCCATTCCCGCTAGTTGCTAATAACCCACCAAGAGCAGTGTTTGCCCGGCATGGTCCTGGGCATCAGGCTCGGTGCGCAGGAAGACATCGTAGTCCCTGGCTTCGAGGTCCTTAAGTGTGATGAGAAAGACGGATGGAAGCTTGGCTTTCCAGAGCTCTTGCTTTGGGCCAGGGCACGGGGCCCAGTGCTTTCCATGGTGGTCCTTGAGTCCCCACACGGGCCTTTGAGGCAGGTTTGGGTATAACCCCCATTTTATGGATGGAACCACTGAGGCACAGAGAGCTTGGATGACTTGCCTGGGGTCACAAACCAGAAGGAAGTGACTCCAGTCCCCGGGCTCCTGGCAAGTGGGATCACCACGAGCCGAGCAGCAAGAGAGGAGTGGAGACCCCCGCTATTCATTTTGGATTTACTGGCCTTTCGAACAAATTCTGTACTTAGGAATGGACTGTGTAGAGAGGGCAGATGTGATCTCTCAACTAGGGTCTCTGCCCAAGCACCTGGGACAGGCTGGATGTCTATTTGCTCATTCATTCATTCACTCCCTCCATAACCAGGGACTAAATGCTGGCCAGTGTGCAGGCGCTGTACTAAGCCCCGGGGAAAACACCAGGCAGCTCGCACAGCCTAGAGGGGAGCTGAGGCTCCTCTTAATCTCCCGGGCCAATTCCAATTGATTGGTAGTGTCTGCCTGGAGCTCTGGGTCAGAAGGGATTTGGCACGTGCCCCAATTGATTAGTGATGTCTGCCAAGGGCTCAGCTGGGAGCCTTTATGGCAGACCTGCTGGGTAGCGGCTCTTGGGATGGGGATGGAGTGTGTGCTTTCAGTGTTCTGGACGTGGGGGGGGGGGGGGGACCTGCTGGCAGAGTGGGGGCTGGGGCGTCAGGAGATCTGGGCGCCAGCTCCAGACTGGCCTGTATCACCCCTCTCGGGGCTCAGTCTCCTCACGTGTCACCTTCCTCCAGGAGGTCCTATGAGCGGCAAGTGACTCCAAGGTGCTTTGAAGAGTGGGAGAGATTAGTACTGAGATGAAACGGGAGACTTCCCCCTTCCCTCTTTTCTCTTTTCTCCAAATCCTGCCAGAAGCTGACCTTGCTGGGCAGGCCGGAGTTGACCCTGGACCGGCCCTGGGTGGGTGTGTGGTTGGATGGGTGGTGGGGGGGTGGCTCAGCGTTCCCCACTAGAAGTTGTTTTTATAACTCACTTAGTGCAGACCTTTGTCCCCTCACCGGGCTCAGCTGGGAGTTTCTAAGGAGTGAGAAGCTCCTTGGATCTCAGGAACTGAATCTTCGAATTCTTTTTCATTGGAGTAGTGGGAGCTAGCGTGCGCTGCCAGCTTCGTCCACCTCCCTGCTCGGTGAATAAAACTATAGATTGTTGTGCCAGACACAGAATTATGTTTAACACGGATGGTTTTCTTAGTTAGTTAGTTTGTTTTTCATTGATCCTCTGAACAATCGAATGAGGTAGGGATTACTATCATCCCCATTAGACAGTTGAGGGAACTGAGGCCCAGAGAATTGTTCCGGGGCCACACATTCCCTGGGTGCTGCAATGGGTACCGGCCCGGGCCAAGCTCCGGAAAGGCTGTCTTCATCCATTCTTGACCCACTGTGCCTCACTCTTGCTCTCTTGTCCATTCACGCATTTGCTCATTTATGGACCTATCCTTTTGTTTTTTCACAAATATTAAGTGCCTGCTGTGGGCCAGGCTCTGCATCAGCTCCTAGGATCATGCAGTCCCCGCTGTCATGGACCTTACTGACATTCCAGATCAGATGAGAAGCAAATAAGAAATAAACAGGCGGATAAACAAACAAGATTGCAATGAGGGTGATAAAGGAAGTAAACAGGGCTTTGTGATGGAGACTAGAGGGAGGGGAAATTGACCAGCCTCACATGCTCCCCTGGGCAGAGAGTCCCTAAGACCCCAACCCTCTCTCTGGCAGTCTCCCCAGAGCCCAAGTCCCTGCATCACTGGTCCAAACTCCAGCGATCTGTGCCGAGCTCAGGCTGTACTCCTGTCCCTCTCGCTCCCCACAACTGGTGAATTTTTAATGCTGCTTACACGGAACAAAGCAGAGTTTTTGTTTTTGTTTTGAGAGCATTTCTCAAAAAAAAAAAAAAAAAAAACATTTCTCAAGTGTGTGTGTGTGAGTGTGTGAGTGTGAAGAGTGTGGGAGGGAGACATAGCCCAGTGAGTACCGATCATCTGTCCTCAATTCATCTCCCGGGCTCCTTTTTATTATTATTATTTTTTATTTTTTAAAGACATGGGGCTAAATAGA
>CM053615.1:72456981-72489502 GCA_028646535.1 Procyon lotor
GCTCTCTCTCTCTTGCTTGCTTACTCTCTTTCTCTCAAATAAATCAATAAAATCTGTAAAAAAAAAAAAAAAAGATAAATAAATACCTGGGTTTAGGTTTGCATTTTTTGATGAGGAAGTAGGGGGCTCTCTACTTCCTCATCAGTGCAATGGGCCCAGCGAGGGCCACCATCTCAGGAGGGGAAGGAGGATAAACAAGGGAACCAGATTTCGCGGATCCTGATGGTTCATGGGTTAAATTCTAGGAACAAATCTCATGGTGCTAATGGAGGAAGCCTGGTTGCTTTAACATGTATCCCTGTTGTGCGGAACCCACGGGTTGGAGCAGCGAGCCCCCAGGGAAGTGTCCTGTCCTCGAGGAGTCCATGAGCTTCCTCCTCCTCCTCCTCCTTCTCCCTCCATGCAACAAATATTTGCTGAGCACCTACTGGATACCAGGTGCTGTGCGGGGTGCTGGGAAACAGCAGTGAGGTTGACGGGCCCAGCGACGGGGAGATAGAGCCTGCTCGAGCACACCATCCCCCAGATAAGTACCCGACACTGAGCTGCTCCAGGCCAGGAAGGCACAGGCGCTCGGGATGCGTGTCCCTTGGGGACCTGGCTATTCTGCGGTGGTGGCAAGGAAGGTCTGCTTGGAGCAAGTAGCAAATGACCGGGTATGAGTGCTAAGCGCGTGGTACCCCATCACTGCTGGCTGTTGCTCTTCTAATCCCCTGTTTTCCAGGGATTCTGGAAAGCGGGTGTCTTTCCTGCTCCCTCTCGCTGCCTCCAGGGCGAAGGCTGGGGCGAGGCCCGGACAGCTCTGCCCAGAGAGGCTCTGGGGAACTCTCTGAAGTCAGTGGTCCAGCTGTGGGTTCAACTTAAAATGCCATGTGAATTTTTGGGTCCTTTTGATCTGAAATCAGGGGTTTCCCACCCATGAAGGAGAGGAAATGGGGCGGAGGCAGGGGCTTAAAACAAAGAGAAATGCCTTTCAGTCTGAAGTCTCTGATAGGTGCAGGGTTTGTGGAGAGAAGCTCGGGCAGCCACAGTGGGAGGGTCCCCAGTCCCCAACATGGGACCTGGCATGAGCTGGGCTCCATCCCCATCTGAGTTGAAAGGAGGGGCTGTGATCCCATTGGTTGGGCTCCGCTGCCTTCTCCTGCTGAGGCTGGCACAGCAGGAGGCACCCCGCGCCGGCCTCTGCCGGCACATGTGCAGCAGGCTGCACTTTGGCCTAAGGCACTGGGGAGCCACAGATGAATCTTAAGGGAGGGCATGACATAAGGACATCATGGGATTAGGGTTGCCGCATAAAATAGAGCACATCCAGTTTAAGTTAAATTTCAGATAAACAGTGAATACTTTTCTCGTATAAGTGTGTCCCAAATACCGCATGGACACGCTTGCCCTAAACATTTTATTTGTTTATCTGACATTCGGTCGTAACTAGGCCTCCTATGTGTTTATTTGCTATGTCTGGCAACCCCAGAAGGAACGACTTTTTCCCGGCCTTCTCTTGACCTCTTGTAGTCCGGGGTGTGAGATGCAGACAGCGGATAGGAGGACGCCACAGGCCGGCCATGGGGTTCCAGCACATCCGGGGGCTGCCTTGCCCTTGGCCTTGGCCTCAGGACTTTTTCTTGAAACTGAAGGCAGACTGGAACGGCCACGGAGATGTGAGCATCGCTGGTGGGGGGGGGACCGGGGTCCGGGGTCCGGGGTAGGGAGCCCACCTGGGTCTGTCTGACTCCAATCCCAGGACCCTCTGCCCCTCCCAGCCTTGGGCTCTCCCCTCTGACCCCTGACCCCTGACCTCCCGTTGGCCTGGCTTGGCCCCAGCTTTCCCTCTCAGCTTGCCTGCCCTGGGCCTGGGGCTTTGTCTCCCCGCATCCTGGGTCATATTGCGAGCAGTGCCTGAGGGGTACCTTTCATTTCCCAAGTGTCAAACGGTCCACAGTCCCCCAAGCCCGAAGACACTCTGGCAAAGGCTGTTTCCCCAATTAGCTTGTCACAAGCGGCCACCAGGCTCCTACTCTCCCTAAGTAATGTCATAGCTCCTGTCTGCTGAGCATTTAACACCGTCAGACCTGGACTCTGACGTGTCACCGTACCAAAGCCTCACACTGACCCCGTGAGGGAGGCCCACCAGGACCCCCATTTCACAGAGGTGGAAACTGAGGTTTAGAGAGGCCCCATCACCTGTGCAGCTTCAGCCAGTGGAAGAAGGTCAGTGTGTCTTTCGGGTCTCAGTTTAAATGTCACGTCCTTGGGGAGGTCCTCTCTTACACCCCAGGCTGGCTCCCCCTGTTGCAAGAATTTTCGGCATCTGATATTTTTTTCCTTTGTCACAGTTAATTGAGTAGTTAGTGAATTGTGGGCGCCGGGCTGATGTCTGTCCCCTGCTAGCTGTGACTTCGTGTCTTATTTCCAGCTGTCACACCAGGGCCAGCCTCAGTAGTGGGCCCAGGGCAGAAGCTCTCAGGGCTGGAGACAGAAGGGAGGCTCCGGAACAGACTTGCATTGGAATGCAGCCCACCACCTAGAGGTTGGTGCCCCCAGCTGGGGAGGTGTGGTGGACTGAATTGTGGCCTCCCGTTTGCTTAAATGGGAATTTACTCACATTCCTGGGCTGGCTTCTAGAAGCAAATTCTGCTCGTTGTTTGGAGCTCATTAGGCAGGACCTTGTATCCTTTAGAAATGCCTTTATTGGTGGGTATCAGAAAACCTAACCCCTCTTAAGTTTAGGAGGCTTAAACCATAAGACCAATTAGAGTTCACCTAAAAAGACCAGGAATGGTGTTTGCAGGTTTTTTTTAGCCACAGGGTCAGGCTCCAGACCCTGAGTCGCCTCTCTGATTGTCTTCGTAGTGACAACATAGCTGCCATAGCTCCAGGCATCACCCTCATGGTGATAAGATGGATGCCACAGCTCCAGGCATCACCCTCATGGTGACAAGAAGGCTGTCACAGCCCCAGGCTCTACATCCCACATCTCCAAGTGGGAAGGGAGAGGGCGTGTATGCACAGGGAGGGTGGTGAGAGAGTGCTCTCCTCTGGGACTTCTCTCTTTTTTTCAGGGAGGAAGGCCCAGAGGCACCTGCAGATTTTGCCTCATATACCATTGGCCAGAACATGGTCCCACGGCCTCTTCTGGCTATAAGAGATGCTAGGAAAATCAGCACATGGCTTTTTAGCCTCTTTGATGGGAGGCAGGCAGGGGAGAAAGGGTTTAGGAGTGGCTGGGAGCAAGAAAACGTTCAGTATCTGCTAGCATCCCTTTCTCCAGCATGTGACCTCGTCGCTCTTTCAGGCCAGCCCCAAATACTGTTGTCTCTGTGAAGCCAACTTCCACTGGTAGCTGGTCATCCCTTCCTCTGTGCCCGGGGGGTCATCCTGTGACAGGAATCCCTTCCTTTCAACATATGTATTCCTGAAGAAAACTCACGAGGAGTGAGCGTGTGAATGTCTCACAGACTTGAATGTCGTCCTGGGGCTGGCTCTTCCCCCAAAGTGGGAAAACATGAAATCCCGCTGTCTTTTTAGGTGCGCTTGTCAAACTGCCACGTCCAGGATTTTGCGTGTGTTTCAATTTTTGTCATTTGGCTTCACGGTTTCCGGAATTCATCTGGAGCACGTCCAGAGGAGCGTCGGGATCTGTGGCTCTTTGGTGGATCTCGTGATGTCTGCCCTCGGTCACGTTACCCTGACGACACCCAGCCCTCCTCCCTTTTGGCTCGTGGTTCTGCCCTTGCATTTTCCGGCTCGTTTTTATAAAATAAGAGAAAATGCAATACCATGTTTTGGTAGTCCCCACTCATAACCGTTGCAGTCAAAGATGGTGACAAAGAACCAGGGACACAGGGGACATGCGTTCGTGGGTCAGGTGCGGAGGGAGGTGTCAGGGGGGCGCATTTTGCTGGTGTTACCTCTTAACTAACCCGGCTCCAGCTCCCAGCAAAGAGACATTAGAGATGGAGCAGCTGGGAGATGGGGCTGCGTGCTCGAGGCCACCGGGGCTGGGACCCAGCCTCAGAGGCCACGCTGCTCCTTGTGGCAGACATGGTCACGTCCACCGAATGTTCTACCTGGGCCCTCACACCTGTGCCCTGGCCCACGGGCGGAGAGGAGAAGTGACACGTGTCCCCTCTGGGCTGGAGCTCTGACTTCCCTGTTGTCTCTTCCTCTATTTTGGTGACCCCCGGAAGGTCACCTTTTCCAGATGGGCGAGCCCCTCCCGGCCTGGGTTCCCGAGTGATCATGCGGAGTGGAGGGGCGCCAGAGCCTAGCCGTGGCCGGCAGCGTTGGTGGGAGAGGGGCTTCCGTCCTACCGCTGCTCATGGCCATGTATGAAGATGGGTGGGCGCCGCTCCCCATCCCCGCACCCCGGGAGGCAGGGGAGCCCCGGGGAGGGCTCGGTCCTGCTGCCTGGACCTGTCTGAGGCGGGCTGAGCCACACAGCTGCACAGGATAATCTGGATGTGGCCTCGGGGCCATGCCAGGGCCTTGAGCTCTGGGTTGGCACGGGGTACCACAGCTGGGGTCCCCCCTGCGTGCACCGCTCTGGGGCCGGGCACGTCACAAAAGGCCCAGCTGCCGCTGGCAGGGCGGAGGGACATCTGTGCCCAGCTAGTCCAGAGGCTCCTGCCAGCACCAGGAGCCAGGCATCGCCCCGAGGCTAGTGAGCGCCTGGCTGGCAGGGCGGAGGTCTGCTGGAAGCCCGAGGCTCGGGGCCTCCCCCTCCCCCTTGTCCCACCACTTGAGGCCATTGTCTGTCTTGGGACTGTCCTGGGACAGTCCTTGCGTTGTCTGCCTGGTGAGGACTCTTGTCTCCTTCCCCGCTGCTGGACTCAGGGGGTGCGCTTCTTTCTTCCCTCATTGCTCCCCCTCACTTCTGTTCCTTTGACGTCACCCTCCACCCTGTACCGGGCTTTACACCCCGCAGTTGACTTGCCTGTCTGTGCTCTGGGAGACGGTGGCCCTCACAGGTAGGGACTGTGCCGTTTCTGAGCGAGCCCCAGCTCCTCGTGAGATGGGGGGTTTCTCAGCCGAGCCCGGAGTGGATGAATGGATGCCCTCCAAGCCTCCCCTTGGCCTTGGGAACCCACACCTGTTAACTGAGCCCCTGCGACACGCTGGGCCTGTGTCACATCCACCATGCTTGGGCTCCCTGTGTGCCCGCAGCCGCTCACGTGGTCACCACATATGCTCATAAGGCCGCTGGGAGCTTTCGCCTCTGAGTCAGCAGAGCCCGGCGAGGACCCGAGGACCCGGGTGCTCATCATTTGCTGGGAAAAGCTCCAAGGGGGCTGCAGGAGGGGCGGGAGAGGGAGCCCACCCAGAGAAGCCCACACGGGGTTGGGGTTACAGGGCCGGTCACCCCCACAGGGAGCTGGGCCTCTCTCCTGTTGGGCCCTCTGACGGGCATATGGGAAGCTACCCAGCACCTTCTGTTGAGCACTGATGGAGGGTTGCCCTGGGGGGCAGGGAGCTCCCTGCACCTCCGCTATGCATGCCTTTGGGAGGCCTCCCCTGGTGCCCCATGCTGCTGGGTTAGGGGGCTGCAGAGAGAGAACTGAAGGACCTACCGCGGCCCCTGGGTCCGCGTGCAGAGTCTTTGCCTACCTGCGCCGGGCCCCACCCGGAGCTCACCTGGAGCGGAGCTGAAGCCGAGGGATGCCAAGTGGGTCCGAGAGGCATCTGATTCAATTCCCACTTGACAGACGGGCTAGGCTCAGAGATGTCACTTGTCTGTTTCCTACTGTCACCTTAGGATGTGGAAGCACTCGGAAGACTGTAAAACTCCTCCTTTCGTCCTCCCAGACCACATCGCCATTGCACCTGCTCTGGGTCCTTTGCCACCCATGGGACATAATACGCTGGAGGAGAATCCTTGCCCAGTGGCTTTGGGTCCTACGGGTGGGATTGCTGGGTCCTTGTGATCCTCAAATCTCCCGGTGGCCCTGCTCAGGGGTCCGGCAGAACCATGTGGAATCCTGCCCCAGGAACGAGCAAATCACAGCCTTTGCTTCCAATGGCTGTCTGGGGTGGGGGTGGGGGTCCCACGAGCCAGGTCACAGTTTGCCCCAGGAACAAGGAAACGCCCTAGGAAGCATCCAATTATGACCCCATTGTACAGATGGAAAGCGTAAGGCTCAGTAGGCTCAGCTATTTGCCCAAGGTCATGCAGCTGGTTGCAGCCGAGCCGGGGTTAGAGCAAGGTCTGTCTGCCCTTGACCATCACGTGGCAGATGGGACCACAAATCCGGTGGTGGAAGCCCCAGCTCCCGGCATGATTCCTGGGGTACGGTGGATTAGGAACGAAGCTGGTGGTTGGGGTCCCCGTGGCAAGAGGAAGCCAGGCTTGTGTGCGAGCCGCTGATGTAGCTGTAAGACCTCGAGTCTCCCCCACGGGCTTTCACTCCGCATCCCTGGCTCGCATCTGAAACCACCTCCCTCGTCTCCTTCCTACCCGCCCTCCCAGGAAGCCGCAAGGAGGCTGCCTCTGGCTCTGCCCATAAGGGCAGTGTTTGACCAGGACCCAGTTTGGGGGGTCAAAACTGGGGTTGCTGCCAGCTCTCCCCCTCAGAAACTGGGGTTTCTCTTCCCAGTGCTAGGAGGGCCCAGGCTTGGCGGCAGGGCCCAGCCAGCTTCTTGGCCCCCTCCCTGCCTCTCCAGTCCTTTCCCTGCCCAGGTAGTGAAATTTTAAACAGGCACATTCCTGTGGCCCGATTTTCATTAATTGGATCTAAAAGGGTTTCTATTTTCTCCCCGAACGCAGATTGATCTAGCCGAGGTAAACAGCACCACCAAAAATGGGGGGGGCGCCTGCGGAGGGAGATGGGATAGCTAATGTTACTTGACATTTACTCAGGGAGAGGAGGGGAGGGAGGTGAGTCACACACCAGAGTCTCAGCCCACAGATTCTGTGGAAATGAGCAGCCACGAGGCAGGCGGGAGCAGGAGGGCTCCGGGAAGCTTCAGTTCTCCCACTGTCACGGGCTTCGGGGACCCCTGGGGGCTCTCACTCCCGGAGAGGAGGGTCTCTGTCCTTCCACGGCTGTGCATTTAGCTCCGGAGGTGGGACCCCGGGGGATGGCAGCCAGGCTGAGTGGATGCTTTTCTGTGTGTGACGGGGGAGAGGGGTACATCTGCATTTCTCTCCGTGGAAGGTCTTGCCAGGGTGCGAGGTGGTGGGGGTGGGAGGGAGCCAGCCAGGAGGGGGCTGGGCACTTGGTTTCTCCACCCACCCAACAAACAAAAAACCAACCTTGCCAAGCAATCGTTGCTTGGGACTGCCTCAGTTTCCCCACTTGGTGCTACGCGTCCTTGTGTTTGCAGGAGACATAGTTACGGTTTGGGAATCCCAGCTGAAGGGGAGCTGGTGTGGCTTCCTGCACCAGGATGGAAAGGGGAAAGCGGTTAAGTGCTGGCCTCACCATTGACACCAACCACAACCACCGGCCATGTGCCGGCCTCCATCGCTTGGCTTATTCAGCAAGTGTGGGCGGGGCCCCTGTTATGGACCAAGCTCTGCCGGTTGGTGGTGCTCCGGGAGGGAACAGCCTGCCTGCTCTGCCTCCCTGCCCAGCCTCGCCCTCTCCCATCACCCTCACCGCATTCTGGAGCTCTGTGGGCCGCCATCTTGTAGATCTTCCCCTTCCTGCCACTTGTCCTTAAGAGCTGATCACACTGCCTCTTCATCTGGGAACCTTCCCGTCTCCTTCTGCCCAGGAGACTCCCTTCCTTTGGGTACCAATGGCCTTGATATTCTGGGACGACCACCTCCCAAACTAAGCCCATCCACCCCCCCAAACCTGCTTCTCCTGTTTGATCTCAGGGCAGTGGGGCCCCTTCAGCCAAGCAGCCCTTCCAGCCAGACTTGACCTTCACCCTGCCTCTTCTCATCCCTCCTCCATCACCAAAAGTCATCACCTAGTCCCCCCCAGTTCTGCCTCCTCAGCCTCTCCCAGATCCGTCCACCCTTCTCCTTCCCTGTTGCTGCTGATCTGGTCCTGGCCACCGTTGTCCCACCTTCCGGCTGGTTCCCGGCCTCTGGTCTGAGCCCTGCACCTGATCCTCCACTCAGCAACCAGTGTGCCCTTTCACTGCGAGGAAGATTCCAGGAGAGTGCGACCTCCCAGGGCTCCCGACTTCCATGGTTGCTGCGGGGAAGTCGGCTGTCAGTCTAACCAGGCTTTCTTGAAAGGTGAGTCTGGCTTTCCCCCTCTGACCATTGCTAGATATGTTCTCTCCTCACCTTCAGGTTTCTGCAATTTCGCTATGATGGATGGAAATGTAGATTCTTTTTATTTATCTCTCTGGAGACTTTTTAGGTGTCTTGAATCTGTGGTTTGGTGTCTTTTTTTTTTTTTTTTAAGATGTATTTATTTATTTTAGGAGAGAGAGCATGCTAGCGGGGAGAAGGGCAGAGGGAGAGGGAGAGGGAACTCCAAGCAGACTCCCCGCTAAGTGCAGAGTCTGATACAGGGCTCAGTCTCACGACTCTGAGATCATGATCTGAGCTGAAATCAAGAGTCACACAGTTAATGAACTAAAACTCCCTGCCCATATGGTTTGGTGTCTTTTATCAGTTCTGAAAATTATCAGCCACTGTCTCTTAAACATTGTCTCCTTTCTCTCTCTTCTAGGGCTCTGATCAAACTCTGTCTTGCTTATCCTCTCTGCTCTGACCCTCTCCTTTTGCTTATCTCTGTATCTATCTGCAGTGTATTTGGGATACTTTCTTTTGACCTAATTCTTTCTTTGGCTGCATTGAGTCCATTCTTAAACCCATCCATCCAGTGCTTTCTATGCCTCACTAGTTTGAAAGGTAACACATGTACATGAAATGCATAAATTATAAACATACAGTTTTGCAGTATGTAAAAAAAGACCAAACAAATGTGCAATTTAATGAATGGTTAGAAACCAATGTGTATGAGACCATGACCAACAGGTTCAAAAAATAAAGCCTCAGATATATATATATTTTGAGTCATCTCTACACCCACTGTGGGCCTCGAACGCACGACCCCGAGGTCGAGTCACATTCTCTACCGACTGAACCATCCAGGTGCCCCTAACATCTCTGAGTTCTAAGTTTCATTTATCATAATGTTCATTCCTAGGGCTTCTGTTTGGTTCTTTTGTCAGTTTGCCATGTCCCTTCTGATAGTTTCATGTCCTCCAGTGATGTTTCATGCTTGTCTTTTTATTTTTTAAAATATAGTGAACACAGTCATCATATGTTAATTTCAACATCCGAAACTTTTGCAGGTATATTTCTAAGGGTCTTCGTCTGTTTGTTTTCTCACTGTCTTATCTCCTTGGATGCCTAGTTTTCTTTGCGCATTGATCACAGTATTTGAAAAACGACGCCCAGGGATGGTCTAGGGTATGGGATGAAGTTACTTTCCTTCATGGAGGAATTTTGTTGGCCTCAACCACACATTTGGAAGTTCTGCCTGTTGGGGTCCACCTAACCCAAACTGGAGCTTCCTTGACATGCCCGAGTCATTCAAACCCTGCTGTGTTTCCTCAGAAGGACTGGTGCCTTCTCCCCAAGAATGTAGCCCTGGGGACCCAGCTTACTGTGGGAAAGAGTCTTTTGTTAGACTGTGGGCCCTGGGCTTTTGTTTCTATCCTTCCCCCCACCTTTTTTTGGAGCTGACAAAGGGAAGACTTCTCTGAGCTTGGAAAATTTCCTTCGGCAGAAGAAGCCTCTATGGACACTCCCAATTTTCCCTTTAGGCTTGGTTTTGGAAATTTCTCCTTTTGTAAACGTTTAATACTTTTGCACATATATCTGCATCTCTATATTAAGTACAGATAGTTCAAGTTAAGTCACCTTAGAAGCGCAGTCAGAATAACCTAGCCTTCCCTCATCAGAAGCCCGAGTTACCTTTCTAAAGAGGAGATCTGGCCATGTGTCTCCTCTGTTAAGAAGTATTGACAGGCTCCCGCTGCCCTTCAGTAAAGATCCTACTCTTAACTGTGCCTCCCAAGGTCCCGGTGGATCTGGCCCCAGATACCCTCCTCTGCCCTACCTGTGCCCCCTCGCTCTCTGTGTCAGCCACACTGAGAGCTGCTGTCATCCCTGAAGGACACTGACCTCTGGGTGTAGGTAGGTGCTGTTTGGTTCCTTCAGGCTGAGCTGCTGTTTCCCACCTCTTGGCCCGGCTAAGTCCTGCTTGCCCGCAAAGTCTCAGGTTAGACATCACCTCTTCCAGGAAGCCTTCCCTGATTGCTCCACCACAACCTCTTGCTAGATCAGATGTCTCCTCTGTGCTCCCCTCATCACAGCACTGACCACATTGGATTGCAATTACTTGCTCCCTGTTTGTCACTTCATCGACTGTGGGCTCAGTCAATATTTGTTGAACGGATGGATGGATGGATGGATGGATGACTTCTCACTCCTGCCCTGATATTGTCAATCGTTCCAGCTCTTTGGGGACCCATCTCCTACCCTCAGCTGAACTGGTAGTGCACCTGAACCAAAGGACTGTCCCTTTTTCATTCCTCCTCCACCCCACCCGCCCAGTCCTCAGCACAGGATGGCCCCAGGCTCCTTCTAGCACACACTTCTCTTGATGCTCAGCTGCATTCTCCCCGGCCCCGAGATCAAAATCTGGGGCTCTATGTCGTAATAGGAGGATAAACCAGAGGAGGAAGTTCTAATTCAAACTACAGGAAACCCTATTTCATGTAAAGTTCATTCCTGTGCACACAAATTCTAAAACCCACTGCTAAGAGAAAGCCAGGTGGGGAGATGTTCAGTTCAGCGATGATCCAAAGGCTCTAGGACTCTGACGCAGGTTAGGATTTCTGCCTGGAGGACCTGGAGGAAAAGAATTTAACCATTTATTCTACCCATCTGTAAGATAGAGGCAGCTGTAGTATTTATCCCAGAGCACTGAGGAGGGGCTGGGCAGATGGGGCATTCTCAGTAGAGCCTATCCGTGTTCCTTCCTGCCTGCTGTCTTTGCTGACTCTGTGCCCGTTTCTAGAATGCCCTTTGCCTTCCCAGGCTAGTCACATCTGCCTCTGTCCTTTGAGGCCAGGGAGCTCATGCTGGCCCCTGTGATCCATGCAGGCTTTTGCTGGCATCACTGTCCACAAAGTGAGGAGCAGCTGGATGGGGTGGAGCATCCACATTCATTTAGAGCATTGATTGAGCACCTCCTGTATACCACGATGAGTAAGAACTGCAAGCCCCATTCCCTGGTTCCCGGGCTGTGTCCCAGACTCAGCAGCAGAATGAGGGCTCTGATAGGAATGGAGACAAGGGGAGACACTGATGAATGTCTGGAGGTCAGGTGCACCTGACAACAGGCTGGAGAGGGAGCTGGGGGGCTGGTGGCCAGGAGGAGGGAACCGTTTGCAGAGCGAGGGGTCCTAGAGGAGGAACCCATCTGAGGGGCGGCGCCAGAGGGCAGGGCAACGAGGAATCCAGTTTTGGCCAAGGCACGCTTGGGGCATCCGAGCAGGGACACGCACTAAGGTGCCTGGGATTTGGGGGTGAGCCATGACCGGTTGAGCCCCCTCCCCCAATGCCTCCAGTAGCATCGGGACTTGGGGCCTGTTCCTTGGGGTTCTGGAACACACAGACCTCATTTCCCTCCCACCACCTTCCCTGGAAGGAAAACACCCAGGGACCTGGCTGAACCTTGGAATTAATTTCATTCAAAGTTAGCCCAGGCGTCTGATCATGTGGGACTTTCATAATAAGATTACTTAATCACATGCTTACTCCGGGATGAGGAAGGTGCGGCCCAGGCCCGTGGGGGAGAGCTCCCAGGCCCACCTCTGCCTCCCAGCCCCGCCTCGCCCGGCAGCTGGAGTCGGATGGAGCCGCTTGGCATTCCTAGCTGCCTCGGTTTCTCCGCCTGTCTTGGGAACCTGGACAATCCTGGCTAGAGGAAAGACAAAGCAGGAGATGGGGTGACCCTGATTGCCTAGTAGCGATAGTCACGAAGGATTGGCTCTTTCTGTCCCGGCCGTGTGGTGCTCAGAGCAAGATCTCTACAGCTTGGGCTCCTTGGCATCTACTGCAGGGCGGATTTTCTCCTTTGCTGTCACCTCTACTCCCAGGTGCATGCCCCACATGGGCAGGAGTGTGTGCCTGCTTCCCATGCCTGGGACGTGCTGGCCCGCAATGGGGCGCTGCAGGAACTAGATGAATGAATGATTCCCCGTGTGTCCTCCATCCACGCCGGGGACCTTCTGCTTCTTTCTGTGTCTAAGCTGAAGGCCGTGGACGGCTGCTGACCGCCCACCTCCCCAGAAAATGGAGTTAGTGGCCATAAAACCTTCCGGGCAGGACTGTGATGCCGGTGACATCCACGTAGGACCCTGGCACAGAGCCGGACACAGCGAGCGTTCCGAGGTGTCTGTGGGTAGTGGCATGTGGGGGGGGGGTTGGCTACTCCTCCACCCCGATTTTGGTGAGATTTCAGGCTGATCATGGTGCCTCGGTTCCCCTTCAGCAGAGGAGAACGTGATGGGGCCCCCGCCAGGCACTGGGAGGATCCCGACGGCCCACAGAAGCCCGCTGGGGACGGAGGGTGACAGGGGGGCACATTTTCCTCCTGGGATCCGCAGGATGATGGTAACATTCCGCACATTGTAATGCGCTCTAAAGTAGATTAAATGCTTCCTCTGCATTCGATACCCGGTCTCATTTACGGAGGCCACAGGGGGCGGGTCATTTAATGACCTGAGTCCAGGGAAGGAGTGTGACTGCCCAAGGCCACCCAGCTAGCTGGTGACCTGGACGCCGTGTTTCCTCCCCACCTCCCCTGCCAAGTGGGGCAGCGGGAGAGAGACGACGAGGGGAGGGTTTGGCTGCCTCTTGCACTCGCCCACCTGCCCTGTCTCGAGTGGACATGGCCTGAAGCCCTGGAGGCGTCTGTGGCCAGGAGGGAGAAGTAGACAAGATGAGAGCCGGGAAGTCTGTTCTAGGATTCAGCCCTCACTGTGGACTGAGGCCTGAGGGCAACTCTGCTTCCTCTGTTTTCTGTTTTCCTCACTCCATCCGTCCAACCGCAGCCTATTGGCTCCATCCATGTCAATCCACCTCTCCCTCCACCCCCACGACCACCACCCAGGAAGGTTGTCATCATCTCCTTCTGGAAGATTCCATAGAGGGGCCTGAGTAGATTGCCTTAAACGCACAGCACAGCATGTCATGCCCCTGTTTAAACTCCCAATAGCCTCCATCTTTCTTCCTGCTTTTGGCCTGGGCTCCCCTACCTGTGCACGAATCTGCCCTGGCCCTTCTGGCCTCATTACCGCCGACCCACAGCCTTGCTCACTGCCCCTCGGCCACCCTGGCCCTTCTGTCCAGCCCCCGCCTCGGGGTCCCAGGCTTGTGGTTCCACTACCAGAAATGCTTTTCCACACGTTCCACGTGTCTGACTCCTTCCCATCCTTGAGATCTTGCTATGAATATGGCCTCCTCAGAGGGTCCCTCCTCGATGAACAAGCTTGAAGTAGGTCCCTCCTGTTACTTTTCTCTTCTCTTTTGTCACCTGTGGTGTTAACCACATTCTGTGACCCTCCCTCTGTCCCCCCTTCCTTATCTTTCTTGCTCTATGCCTGTCTCTCCTACTGGGGAGCATTTCCAAGGAGGCAGGGACGTGAGGAATCTTTGTCAGCATTGAACATCCATCCCCTTGCGAAGGCCAGGCCCCAAGGGGCTCCTTGATCAATTTTTTTGGGATAAAGATATACACTCGTCCACGAAGTAGTGACAACACATGCTTTGTGGGGCTGTACTGAGCTTTCAGGGGGAACTAAGCACACAGTTCCTGGCACAGAGTAGACATTTCAAGATGGTGACTCTTGTCGCCGTCCTGGCTTGGGAGCTTCTGGATACAGGGACCCGAGTCCTCAGTCCCCGCTGTGCCAGGCACAGCTCAGTCGTAGACCTGCTGAATGCTTGAATGAGAGGTTTACACGGCAGAGAAATAGGGTTAGGGTCATTATGCTCAGCGATGGTTCCTGTTGCCTAGAAACCCCCACCCCCGCCCCTCAGAGCTGAGTGACTCTGTGGGTGAAGAACAAGGACTGAATGACCCAGAAGTAGAACAGCCTCTGCTGTGGGGAGACGGGAGAGGCGCTTGTGAGGGCTCTCAGCTCTGCAGGGCCTCAGCCGGGGGAGGAGCTCATTCCCTGTCTGGGCAGAATTAAGATTTCGTGAAGGTTTCCCTGGTATCCAGAATTCACAAAAGGAGTTTGACATAGGAAATGTTAACTTCTGCATTGTGATGGGGTTGAAGGATGGGGGTAGATAGGACCTAACAGCAGGTTGCTTGGAAGCTCTGGGGGTCTTGGGTTGGCTCCAGAGGAGTATGGGCTCCTCAGCCCTTGAGGGCTACTCAGGGCAGGGTCTCTGTGGAGGCTTGGGGTCAGAACTACAGATCACTGGGGTCCAATCCAATTCAAAGTTTAAATTTAGAGTTGGCAAGTCCAACAAACAGATCTATCGAGTTAATGCAATTCCTATCAAAATTCCAGTTGGCTTTTTTGCCAACAAATTGACAGGCTCATCTTAAAATTTATACAGAAATGTGAAAGACCCAGAAAGCCAAATGATCTTGAAAAAGAAGAACAAAATTGGAGAACTCACACCTTCTGATTTTAATAGTTATTACACAGCTACAAGAATCAAGATTGTGTGGCACTGGCATAAGGATAGACTATAGATCGGTGGGATAGAATTGAGAGTCCTGGAATAAACCCATACGTTTATGTTCAGTTGATACTTGATGAGGGTAGGAGACCAGTCGATAGGGAAAAAATAGTCTTTCCAACAAATGGTGTGGACTCCTGGATACCCATAGCAAAAGCATGAAGTTGTATCCCTACCTCACACCATACACAAAAGTCAACTCGAAATGGATCATAAACTTAAATGTAAGAGCGAAAACTACAAATCTCTTAGAATAAAATGTAGGAATAAATCTTCAGGACCGTGGATTAGGCATATGATGCCAAAAGCACAAAAGAATATAGATAAATAGGGCTTCACCAAAATTTAAAACTTCGTGCTTCAAAGGACACCAAGAAAGTGAAAAGATAACCCACAGGATGAGAGTAAAATTTTGTCAATCATGTATCTGATAAGGGACCTGTGTCCAGAAGATGTAGAGAGCTCTTACTACTCAATAATAAAAGACAAATAACACAACTTAAAAATGGGTGAAGGATTTGAAAAGACATTCTTGAAGGAGGTTGTACAAATTATAATAAACACATGAAAAGATGCTGAACACCGTTAGTCATCAAAACCACGAGATACTGCCTCACCCCCCCCCCCAGGATGACTAAAATAAAAAAAGGTAGGTAATAACAAGTGTCGGCAAGGACGTGGAGACATTGCTAGTGTGCTGGGGGACTTGCCTGATTCTTTTGGAAAACAGTGCAGTGGTTCCTCAAAATATTAACCATAGAGTTATGGTTAATGACCAGGGAATTCCACTCCTATGTATCAACACCCAAGGGAATGGAAAACATATATTTACACAAATGCACACGGATGTTTGTAGCAGAATTATTCACAAGAGCCAAGAAGAGGAAGAAGCCCAATGCTCGTCACTGGATGAATGGATAGACAAAATAGGCTGTCTTTGTACAATGGAGTATTATTTGCCGATAAAAAGGGACAAAGTACTGATACATGGTCTAACATGATGAATCTTGAAAACATTATGCTAAACGGCCAGTCACCAAAGGCAACGTGTTTTCTGTCCATTAGTCTGAAATGGAGTAGAGTAGAGAGAGCCATAAAGAGAGAAAGTAGACGGTGTTGCCAAGAGGGCATAATGGGGAGTGATTGCTAATAGGGATGTGATTTGTTTCTGGCCTCACAGAAGCATCCTGAAGTTGGATATGGTGGTGAGAGCATGTGAATATCCTAAAACCCATTAAATTGTCCATTTGAAAAGGGTGAATTTTATGATGTGTGAATTATATCTCCATAAAACAGCCAGTTAAAGAGGAAGGGGGCCCACTTCCTAGTTCACAGGAAATATAGGGAAAGAGAAACAAGTTAAATGACACCACGAAGAAGAAAACAGACACGTCCAGGATGTGAACATTCGACAGGACAATGGACTCAGTTTCTTCAATAAGCCAAGAAAATTAATTTCCTAAAAAAGTCATGGGACCTAACAACTGAATGTCACGTGTAGACCTTACTGGGATCCTAATTTGAATAAATCACCTGGAACTTGACATTGACGAGATTATTGGGAAAACCCCATCATGCCCTGGGTAGGAGACAATGCCACGGAACTGCTCTTAATTTTGCCAGATGTGAGAGCAGTCCTGTGTTTTATATGAAAAAACATCTATGAAAGGACATGTGCAGGACCGACTTTCGATTTCCTTCAAACGACAACAGCAAAATCATCAAAAGGGGGTAATAGAGCAGGTGGGGCAGCATTCTGATAATTATTGAATCTGAATGTTAGGATATGGGGATTTATCATACTTTGTACTTTTGTATATTTTTGAAAGTGCTCCTAATAAAAACTTTTTTTAAAATTTTATTTTGAAGTCAGCTCTACACCCAACATGGGGCTCAAACTCACAACCCCAAGATCAAGAGTCGCTGGCTCCACCGACTGAGCCAGCCGGCTCCCCGAAAACTTTTTTAATATATATGTATAATATGGAAAACTCTGGCAAGCCACTTCTCCGGAGCTGGGTTTGAGCATCTATAAAATAGAGACTGTGGATGTGTCCCATTTCACAGATGAGGAGACTGAGGCTCAGAGATCAGGCATGACCTGCCCAAGCCTCACAGCCAGCCAGTGTCCGAATCCCAGCCCACCCAGCTCTAAATCCCTGGCTCTTCTCTCCTTGCTCCCTGAAATGGTGGGGGCTGCTCTCTGCCGGTGTCACCTCTGGGGTGTGTGTGTGTGTGTGACCTCAGGGCCTCTCTGAGGCCAGCCCGAGGCCGTCCCAAGGTGGAGTGTAGGATGTCGTTCGCGTCGGCTGGGGCTCCCACACAGGCCCCTCAGTCCACTGTGCCCCGGGCACCCTCTGCCCCCAGCTCTGAATGTCCAGGAGCCGGGCTCGGCGGCCCAGGCAGCCGGACAATGGGCCCTTTGGAGGCCCAGCCAGGGCTGTGGCCGAGGCCACGACAGAAGGCTGCTTGTGCAGCCAGAAATAGGTCCTGCTGGGTGCGAGCTCCTGTGGGCCCCGCCCCTGGGTTGGGCCTGGGAACGCGGGTATTTGTGGAGCCGAGGGGAGGAGACCTTCATCAGGAAAGCAGGCCTATTTTGGGGCTTTGGGGAGGTAGGGAAGAAAACTGACCCCCACTCTTAACTTCCACTTTTAGCCCATTCCTTCAGTGCAGAGGCAGGAGCCCTAGGCTCCCGAGTCGCCCTGGGTTCAAATCCTGACTCTCCCAGTGAGCTGTGTGATTGGTCCCTTTCCTCTTGGAGCCTCGCTTTGCTCATCTGTATGATGGGAACAAATCATGCTAAGTCCCTAGGGGGCTGTAAGGGTTCCAGCTGATGCATGCCATCGTTTGGAACGGGCAGTGCTCATAAATGTGCCCGTTCCTAAAGCACTTCCACGTCCCCCCATCCTCAGCTGGGGCTTTTCCTCCTGCTGCAGGATGGGCTCCGCAGGGCTCGGAAGGCAGTTTGGAGCCCACATTTGCATCACCACTGTTTGGGGACCCCCACACTGGCGGCTGGAGGAGGCTTGCGAGCCCCTGCAGCTGGGCAGCGCCCTCCCCTCCCAACCTAGCCAGGCTCCGTGGTGATCCCAGGCTCTGCTCGGGACTGTGGCATCTCCCCCCCTCCAGTCATGCATCAAGACCCTGCAGGAGTTTTGCTCTGATCTGGAAGTGGGAGGAATTTCAGATGCTTTTTCTGCGTCTGCGTCTGCGTCTGTGTCTGCTTCTCTCTGCCCCAAGCTGGGTGATGGGGCGGGGCAGGGGGGTGGGTGCGCTGATGAAGGAGCTCAGCAAGTTTCAGCCTGAGGTGCGAAGATACAGACCCAGGTTCAAATCCAGATTAATATGGGCAGCAGGGAGCGTTTGGATGGTGAGAGAAGGGAGTGTGTATCTGGTTCTTCTGGAAGTCAGGGACCGGGTCTGTCCCCCTCCCGCCCCCTGCGTGTCCTTGAAGCTATTTTTATGTGTTGCTGGAAACCAGAATTACAGCCAGAGCCAAGAGCACTGGGAGGTTTCCCGTGTGCCGTGGGTCTTGCCCAGGGGAGCATGGGCCATTCCTAGCAGACTGGTGGAACCTGTCCAGATGCTCCACCATGTGGGAGGGGGGGCCTGGGCCCCCCGTCCCCTGTGAGCCTGGAGGTCGTTGTCAGGAGCTCCCAGGTGATTGGCATGAAGGTGAGGAGCAAGGACTTCAGAAGCCGTGGTGAGGGCACAATTGTCCTGGGGTCCTTGAAGCCTGCATGAAAATCCAGGATGCTCAGGAAGCCCAATATTCCATCCATTCATTCATTCATCATTCACTCATTCATTCATCACTGGCCTTTTCACTTGTCACAGATTTAACCAGGATCTCTAACCAGGTGCTCGTGGATGATTGCCCGTAACACACACAGAGCCCCGCTTCCTTGGATTTGCTCACAAATCTGACTGCTTTCCTCTCTGGCTCAAAACCCTCCCCTGGCTCCCCAGTGCCCAATGGGGAGGGTGCGATCTTTATACCATGACAAGTCCCAGGAACGTTCCCCACGCACCTAAGCCTCATAAAAGAGACTCTTGACCTTGCCTGTTTCAGCTCTTCCTTCTGCCCTCTGTGGAGAGCTCTGTCCTTCCCTGTCTGGTTCCAGGGAGAGGCGGGAGATCCCAGCAAGGGAGATGATGGGGAGGGGCGTGCACTTGCTGGGTCGGTTCTGGGCTGTTCTTTATTGGGAGCTCTGCACAGTGGGGAGAACAGAGAGGGAACAAAGAGCAGAAGTCCCTCAGTTCGAGTTGAGCTCCATAGAGATGAACTGGGGTGAGCATGAGCACAGAGAGGGCAAGAAAGGCAAATTTGGAGAGACTGTAAGTGAGGGGTTCTGGAGGAGAACACGTTGCAAGAATCCCGGAGGAAGAGGTAGGGGGACTGAGCAGCACGGCCGAGGGGTAGAACTCGGACCCTCCTTGATTTTCTTTGCGAGACAAAAAAATATCAGAAACCCCCATGAATAGTGCATGACTGCTGTCTCAAGCTTCTCTGAAGGAGACTCCGCAGGGCCCGGGCCACTAGGGGCCTCGGAAATACACGGGTTACATACATACATTCTGCCATCTGCCTACCCTCTCAACGTCGCTGCTCCTCTCTTCACTTTTCCCTCCCCCAACCCCCCACCCAAACCCCACCTTCCAGCCCGAATTTAGTTCCTTGACTCCCCCTCCGCCTGGCTGGGACTTCTGAAGAAACCCACTTCCTCCCCCAACCCTGGGCTTTTTTTGAAGGATCTGGTCTCCTGGACTCTCTGGTCCCCTGCCTGGATCACCGGATCAACATGCACAGATCATCCCTCCTCGTTTCCTACGTGGGAATGATTTTTTTGGCGCAGTCTTAGAAGAATAGAAAATTAGCGTGCTGGTGACTTTTACCAGTCTGTTCACAATACACATTCAAATAACCAGGCTATCCAGGGAATGGGGCTGCCCGGCCACTTTGTCTTTCTGGTTTGCAATAAACCACAGTAATTAATTCATCAAAAATACCCACCGGGCCTTTATTATGTCCCAGATTTTCGACTGGGTGCTAGTGGTAGATGTGTATGTAACAGAACTCAAATACACAGTCCGAAGCCTGACCCTACCCCAACCCAACTCCAATCCTGATCCCAACCCGATCCTGGCCCAAACCCCGTACCAACTCTACCCTTAACCAAAGCCCAACCCCAACCCTCATTCCAACCTTCGTGTTAAACATCCTTCCGTAAATGTGTCTCCTTTTCTGGCATAGTCAGTGAAGTGTGCTGAGTAATAATGAAACTCATCTGATTCTGAATCACCCGGTGCCTTCAGACTGGAGAAGGCAGGAGAGACCGGGTTGAACACCCGCTAAATCCAGGGATAACTCTGAAAAACAAGGTATATTTTAATGTCAATCCCCGTGAATTTATGTTGTGGGCATTTTCTGCAGTCTAGATCCTTAGTGTGACCTGGCCTAACTCAGCCAGTGCCTGCCTACCTACCATCCCCCTCCCTGCTCCCAGCTGCTGGCCCCTGGGCCACGGAGTCGCTCTCCTTCCCCCAAAGCCTCAACTTTCAGTACCTTGAGCTCTCTCTGGCCTCAAGGCACCACACACTGTTCCCTTTGCTTGGAATACCTTTCCTCCCTCCTTACCAGGCTGACTCTCGCTCAGCCTTCAGGCCCCTCTGAAGTGGCACCTCCTCCAGGAGGCCTGCCCTGATTGCTCTCTCCCCCAGACTCATTTTTATTTCCTTCGTGCTCATGGCTCTGATGCATTTCCTTCAGGGCAGTTACGGATATTTGTGGCCATGTGTTTATTTGCATGTTTATTTCTTTAATGTCTATCTCCCCAGCCAGACAGTGACCTCTTTCAGGTCAGGGACGGTTTTGGTCACAGCTCTAGCCCCCCCGCCCGTGCCTGGCATAGCACGTGGCAGGCAGTACCCACCCAGAAAACGTTGTTGAACGAACAAATGAATGGACGGACAAATGCGCGAAGGAACACGTGCATTTTCCACTTCTTTGTAAGAGCGAAAGAAATATTCCTGCTAGCTGAAGCTCCTGGCTAGGGATGCTTGTCCCTGGCCCTGGGCTGAGCCCGGGGAAGCCCGGAGAGTGGGGCTGGGTCTCTCCCCGTGGAGTTTGCCATTCACTTCTGCTTCTGTTGGACTCTTCCAGGCTCACGGGGAAACAAACAGAGGGTTTATTTATTTTTATTTTTTAAAAGTTATTTATTTATTTATTTATTTTTTGACAATCCATTTCCTCATTGCAGATTCGCCACCACACTGAGGGGGAGGTCGGCAGGTATCTTCCTCACTGTTTTACAAGATGCTTTTGCCCAGAGAGGCAAAAACACTTGTGTGGGTCACCTGGTTGGTCAGCGGCAGTGCCAGAATGGTTTCCTGGCCCCCAGCCCTTGGCACTGAACCTTCCTTTCTTTCTGCCTCCTCCTCTCCCCGCCCACCCCCCATCTGGAGGTGCTCAGCTCTATGTCAGCCTCCGGGGACTTGGCAGTCCCGTGCTGCCAAGGGGACCCTGACAGACCCCAGGCTCATCTTTCCACTTTGTCGACAGGCACGCTGAAGCCGTTGTTGGAACCCGCTTTGGGTAAATGAGTCACACGTCAGCACCCAGGGAGACCTATAATGAGAGGGTGGATTTTCCACACTCAGATGGGGTCTTCCTTTCTGAAGGGTCAGGAGAAGGACGTCAGTCATAAGGGTCAGTGCTGTTTACTGAGCACACACTGGTGCCAGCCAGGCCGGGCGAATCGTTATCTCTCTGCCGGATGAAGAAACTGACACAGAAAGGTTCAGTCACTGGCGCACGGCACACAGCACGTTAGGTGTTGCTGGTAGGATTTGAACCTAGATCTACGGAAGTCTAGGATCTTAACCCTCCACGTCAAGGCAAAGAGAATCCCAGGAGTGCGGAGGAAACGCTGTAGACGTGTTACCAAAACTGCGGGTGGGCGTCCCGCTCACTCCAGCCCGCTGGGGTCCGGCGAGTGTGACCAGGGCCCCGCCCTCATTTTCTCTCGCCTCGGCCCCGCCCCCGGCCCGCCCCCGGCCCGCCCCCGGCCCGCCCCCGGCCCGCCCGCTCCAGCCGGTCTAGGCTCCGCCCCCGCGGGCAGCGCGAGGTTCCCATTGGCCGCCGTTTCCATGGTTACGCGGGGCTGGTGGAGCTGCAGACTTCCCGACACGTGTCCCCCGGAGCCGCCCGGAATTTGACAGGGGACCATGTGCGCGGCAGCGCGGGAGCCAGACAAAGGGCCGGGGGAGGCGGGGAACGAAGCCGGCGGAGAGGCCGACGCGTCCGGGCTAAGATGAGCCCCGTGTTCCTCCCTCGAGCCGCAGCATCCCGTCCCCCACCCTCCCACTCTGCCTTCTTGTATTTTGAAGGAAAGAAAAAAAATAAAAAAGAATTGCTGTGGAAAACGAGGTGGGAGAGGATTCCAGCCAGACCCACCTGCTCTCCCTCCTCCGGGGAAAACTGGGTACGCGGCGTCATTTCCTCCCTGAGAGCCCACAGTGTCATTACTTATGCTACCCGGCCCTGGGCTTGTCACCCCACCTTGACCTCTGTCCTTGAGGTTTAAATTCTTTTTCTCTGGCTTGTTGAGGAAGCGAAAGCTTAACAGTGTGGTTGTTTTGATGCTTGAGAAATGAGACCCAAGGAATTGTGGGGGATTTTGCCATTCGTTCCTCCTACAATAGCTACTTCACTCCAGCAGCGATGATGTAAGGACACCTCCTCTCTAGCTCTTCGCTGGGTCCCCGGGCTCTGTGCCCAGCGAGGGCCTGGGCCGGGCTGCTCAGGTCAGGGCAGCAGACAGACTCCTCCTGCTCCCCTGTATTTGCTGTCTTGTGGCCTCTTGTGGTTGGTGGCATTGTCATCTTTCCAGTCCCCAAGCCAGACGCCCGTAAGGCCCCCTCTCCCAGCCCCCACTCCATCACCAGTTACACCTGTGGCTTCTGTGATGCCTCCTCCACAAACTTAATGGCTTAAAACAACACAAATCTACTCTCTTACAGTTTATGGGTCAGATGCCTGACACGGGTCTCACTGGGCTAAATCCAAGGCGGCGGTCGGAAGGGCTGCTTTCCTTCTGGAGCTCAAGAGGAGAATCATTTCTTCGTATTTCCAGGTGTAGAGGTTGCCCACAAGCTGCTTGGCTGGTGGCCCCTCTTTCATCTTCAAAGCCAGGAGTGGCCAACTGAGTCTTTCCTCCTCCAAGATAATGACTCTTCTTTCCTCTTCCATATTTAAGAGTGCTTGTGATTACAATTGCCGCCCCCCGCAATAATCCACAATAATCTCTCCATCTCAGAGTTAGCTGAGAAGCAATCTTAATTCCATCAGCAACCTTCAATCTCCCTGTATGTAACACAAAACAGTCTCATGTCTGGGAATTAGGACGTGGACATCTTTGGGGACATTATTCTGCCAACCGCACAGTTTCACCTCAGAAATCTCTCTGTGGTCCAGCTCATCTTCTCCGTTCCTCCTGATGCTCCCTTTCTGGCTGCCCCCCAAAACTCTCCCAAGATGCCCATGGTAGCCTCCTGTCTGTCGTGCTCATCTCTCTTACCCGCTGTGTTCACAGCCTCCAGGGTGATTGCTCCAAAATACAGACACTGCCCCTTGCATGGCCAGCATTGCCTGTGAGTGAGGGTCCAGACTCTGTACTTGGGCACACAGGTCCTCCAGCTGCCCCCTCCCACTCTGCCCTACTGGCTACTACAGACCCATCTCCCCCAACCTCACACTCTTCGCTCCTGTAATACAGAATCATTTCCAGTTATCTTTGTACCACAGGGAAGTTGACATCTCCTGGCCTTTGCCTGTGTGGTTTAAGCTCTCTGGACCATCTACTCATATTTATTCGTCTCCTCCAGGAAGCCTTCCCTGACCTTTAGGTCCAGTTCAGGGTCCTTTCATTGTCCTTCCCCAGAACATAAATGTGCTCATCACTGACCACTTTGGCTCAAGAGCTCCAGACCAGTGTCTGCCTCCCCGTGTCCCCCCACCCCTGCCTGCCCCTCAAGCCCTCTAGGGTGGGTATGGCATCCGGCTAGCTACTTTGGCCACACTGCCCAGCACAGGATCACCCAGCGACTCTGTCTGGGGGATGGGGAGGAGACCAGTTGGGCTCTTCAGGGAGCAAAGGAAAAGTTGAATGGAAAAGCCCATTCTCTCTCGGTGCACAAGGACCTTTGCTGCTTCTGTGGGTGGGTGGAATTATGTAAGAGCAACAACAAAGTTGTCAACACTGAAGGCCTCTCCATGCCGGGCCCTTGCTCCATGCTTTGCTATGGACCTGTAAACTGATTCTCACAAGTCTGGGGACAGATACTTGTTCTGGATACCAATCGTCATCTGCAACCCATCTTACAGATGAGGGCCCCGAGGCTCTGGAGGTTAATCCCGAGCGGCACCTGGAGAGACACCAGGCCAAGAGGATGTCCTGGCTTCTATGTGGGAGGGAGGGAGTGGTGGGCTGGTGGTCATCTGTCCAGTCCTTATTTCAGTGGAGGGGCAGCCCCTCCTTGGGCAGGGGACTGTGGCTGGCCCAGCCTCCGGTGGCGTTGGCCAGCCCCTCGGAAGCAGCTTCCTGGATGCACTTCCCTGGACCTCTTCTTTCCTCTCCCTTCCGGTTTCCTTTTCCTTGTTGTTTGCCAGCCTATTGTCATCTGCTCCCCTCCCTGGCCTGTCCCACCAGGATGTGGAGGCAGGAGGCTCATTTTCAAAAGTAAAGGAGGGGGCAGGGGGAGCTAGTGCTTGGGGAGGGGGAGATGGGGGGAGGGACAGCGTTTCAGCTGGGGGAGATGAGAAAGTTCAGGAGATTGACGTTGGTAGTGGTTGTACAACGGTGTAAATGTACGTCATGCCCTTGAACTGTATACTTACGAATGGCTAAAATGTTAGCTTTTATATTGTCCTGCAATGGAAGACGTGCGCTGAATTTTTGAAGCTCAGCTGCCCATTGCACACTTGTCATTTCCCAGTGCTCCCAGGGGCCAGTCTACGCATGCTCATTTGACCGAGGAAACAACGTCCAAGAGAGTGCTTGGCCGCCCCTTTTGCCGATGAGGAGACTGAGGCTCAGGGGCCAGAAGTATCGAGGCTGCATTTCAACCCGATACACCTCCAGGTGGAAAGTGCCCGTGTGGCCAGCGTTGGGAGTTCGGGCTCAAAATGGGCTCTGCTCCTGGTGCTGCCTGGCCTTGGGCAAATGCTTCCCGTCGCTGACCGTCCTCTTCAGACAACTGGGGACAATGATAGTGTCCTCTCCAGTTCGGTGATGGCATTTGGCGAGATCACATTGGGTGGATTTAGCATCTTGGTCACCATCAAAAACCAAATTCCCCCCAGAGTCTGCTCATGTTCCCTCTCGGTGCTATAGAGGACAGCGGACCTCCTCTTCAGCCCTGACACTGACTTCCTCTGTGACCTTGGGGGCAGTCCCCTCTCTCTCCCCAGCCTCCTGTTTCCCTCTGTGAAGTTGGGAGGGGCGTAAGGTCTGCAAGACTCTTTCTGTTCCGGTTTTCTGGGGCTTCACCCATAGTCTGGACATCTTCATAAACAGAAACCTTCTGGCAGAAGGGCGGGGTAGGTCTCCAGTCCCACTTTTGCCCTCTGATCTTCTCAGGAGCATTTAACCCCCAGGTAAGAGGGAGAGGAAGAAGAAGGCAATAGGATTCTTGGGTCTGCCCCGCACCCAGGCTGGGGACGGATGGAATCCTCAGCAGGAACTCTGGCCATTTCCATTGTGAATTCTAATCCTCTTCCTGCCCTTGGCTTGAGTTGTTACCTGGCCGTTCTGGGTGCACACCTGTTCTCTACCCCCTCCCCATTCACCACCACCCCGCCCACATGTCAGTTTCAGGATCTCAGGGACAGGCTTCATTTTTCCTGTATCTTCCACCATCTCCGCAGGGCTGGGCCCAGAGGAGGCCTCTCCTGGATGTTGGGGGCAAGAAAAGAAGAAGGCAGGAGATTCCAAGTTATAGACGTCACAGGAAGAACACACGCGAGGCAGGGCAAGGCAGGCAGGCTGGAGCAGTCCGGGAGGTCTGGGATACGACAGGTGTCACGAGCTGGGCGCTGGGCAGGCACAGGAGTGTTTAGTAAAGGGGAACTGGGCCCTGTGGTCACTGTTATTACTAGTAAATCGTGTATTAAAAACTTTAACGGAATATTCATAGGTGGTGGGTGTGGAAGGATAAATGACTGGAAAGACTTATCCCTTACGATAATAACTTAAAAAACAAGGTGACACTTATTGGGTGATTGACCACTGAATCTGAGGTGGGGTGCTGGGCACAGTCAGTCAGATCTCTTGGTTTTTTTTGTTTTGTTTTGTTTTGTTTTTGTTTTTGTTTGAACAGATGGAGCCATTTTATAGATGGAGACACCGAAGTTCAAGGAAGCTGTGCTCGAGGTCACAAGGTGGGGAAGTGGTGGCCCCAGGCTGAGACTGAGAAGGGTGAGACAGTTCAGTGGGCTCTGAGATGACCCTAAATCCTACGGGGAAAAAATCTAAATTCAGCTTTCAAGCAAGGAAAGGAGCCCTCTTTCTCCTTCATCTAAAACCAACCCCCTTCTGGAGTTAAAGTGGACAATGAAAAAACATGAGCATTATTCAGAAAAACATCCATCTCCCCATCCATCCATTCATCCATCCATCCATCCATCCATCCATCCATCCATCCATCCACCCTTCCATCCATCCATCCTCTGCGAAGCAGTACTCTGTGCCAGGCACTGTTCTAGGCACTAGGATTCAGCAGGGTGGGGGAAAAGGATAGAAGATCCTGCCATCGTGGGGCTTAAATTCTAGTGGAGGGAGGTGGACGTAAGCAAGAAATACACTTCATTCGAGGTGATAGATGCATGGAGAGAGACAAAGTGGGGAGGGCTGGAGTGCTGGAGGTGGTCTATGATGGTAAATAAGGAGTCCCCGGAGGCCTGGGAGAAAGGTGACATATCAGAGAAGGTTTGGGTGGAGGACAATGAAGGGCAAAGTATGTGTGTTTGGGGGAAGAGTGTCCAGCAGAGTGATGAGTGTGTGAAGACTCCTGGAGAGACCTAAGGGACAGCAAGGCAGCTTGGTGGCCAGAGTGCAGGGAGGCGGTGAGCAATGACTTCAGGAGGCTGAGGAGAGCCTATGGGGGGGCCCATCAGCCACTTGGGGACTTTGGCTTTTATCAGGAGAGAGGTAGGGAGCCCCCTTGGAGGATTTTGAGCAGAACCTAATCTGATTCACATTTTAAAAGCGTCCCCGTGGCTGCTGTGCGGGGCCGTACTGAGGACAGCAGGGGAGGGGGGCATCAGGGAGGCAGACACAGGGGCTCCCTCGGGAGGTGGGAGCCTGCAGAGGTGAAGGAACTGGGTTTGGGATTTAATTCGGAAGTTGGAGCTGCCAGCATGAGCTGATGCTTTGGAGGGGGGCTTTGGAGAAGAGGAGAAATCAGGAATGACTCCCAAGGCTTTGGTCAGGGTCACCTGCTCGAGGGGGAGCCATTAACTAAGGTGAGTTAACAAGTTCCAGGGGGAAGAGGAGAAGTTTGGTTTCAGGCATGTGCTATTGGAAATGCCGATTAGATGACCAGGCAGCCGTGGTCGAGATGAGTCTAGGTTCCGCGGGGAGGGCTTGGGGGAGGTTTGAACTTGGGACCTGTGAATACAGAAGGGAGACCACCTAAGAGGTGAGGGAGATCAGAGGGGCCTGTGTGATTCCCTAGGATGACTGAATAGAGTATCACAAAGCCAACACGACAGAAATGCATTCTGTCACAGTTCAGGAGACCACAAGTCTGAGACCAGGGTGCCCACGGGGCCACACTTTCTTGAGACATGGGCTGGCCCCCTTCCTTGCCTCTTCCTAGCTTCTGCTGGGGGCCAGGATCTTTGCCTGGCAGCTGTCACTCTGAGCTCAGCCTCTGGGGTCATCTGGCATCCTCCCTGTGTGTTTCTGTCCTCCTCTCACAGGGACACCAGTCCAAACTGGATAAAGACCCACCTTACTGATGTATGACCTCGTCTCAACCAATCACGTCTGAAAAGACCATATTTCCAAATAAGTTCACATTCCCAAGTGCTGGGGGGTAGAACTTCAGTATATCTTTAAAAAAAAAAAACATTTTATTAAGGGATGCCTGGGTGGCTCAGTCAGTTGGATGTCGGCCTTCAGCTCAGGTCATGATTTTAGGGTCCTGGGAAGGGGCCCTGCATTGGGCTCCCCACTCAATGGGTTGTCTGCTTGTCCCTTTGCCCCTCCCCACTGTTCATGTGCTCTCTTTCAAATAAATAAGTAAAATACTTTTTAAAAAAACAAAAAAATCCAAAATCTATAAAGAACCTGTCAAACTCAACACCCAAAGAACAAATAATCCAGTCAAGAAATGGGCAGAAAACATGAACAGACATTTCTCCAAAGAAGATATCCAAATAGCCAACGGACACATGAAAAAATGCTCATCATCACTCGGCATCAGGGAAATGCAATCTAAACCACAGTGAGATACCACTTCACACCAGTCAGAATGGTTAAAATTAACCACTGAGGAAATGACAGATGTTGGCGAGGATGCGGAGAAAGGGGAACCCTCCTACACTGTTGGTGGGAATGCAAGCTGGTACAGCCACTCTGGAAAACACTATGGAGGTTCCTTAAAAACCTGAAAATAGAGCTACCCTAGACCCAGCGTTTTCACTAGTAGTTATTTACCCCAAAGATACAAATGTAGTGATCTGAAGGGGCATGTGCACCCCAATGTTTATAGCAGCAATGTCCACAATAGCCAAAGTATGGAAAGAGCCCAGATGTCCATCAACAGAAGAATGGATAAAGAAGATGTGAGATACACACACACACACACACACACACACACACACACACACACACACAGACAGACATGCGTGCGCACACACACGAGAGAATATTACTCAGCCATCGAAAAAATGAAATCTTACCATTTGCAACAGCGTGGATGGAACTAGAGGGTATTATGCTAAGCAAAATAAGTCAGAGAAAGACAATTATCATATGATTTCACTCGTATGTGGAATATAAGAAACAAAACAGAGGAGCATAGGAGAAGGGAGGGAAAAATAAAACAAGATGAAATCAGAGAGGGAGACAAACCATGAGAGACTCTTAACCATAGGAAACAAACTGAGGGTTGCTGGAGAGAAGAAGGGGAGGGGGATTAGGGTAACTGGGTGATGGGCATGAAGGAGCGCACGTGATGTAATGAGCATTGGATGTTATAGGCAACTGATGAATCACTGAACTCTACCTCTGAAAATTAATAATACATTGTATGACAATTAATTGAATTTAAATAAAATTAAATTAAATTTAAAAACCCCAAAAAACATTTTATTAAAAATTTTCTTAGGTGAACATTTGAAAAGATTGTGGAAAAATATGCAAGATGTCCTATTTAATACTTCTTTCCTTCTCTCCAGCCGCTGGCACCACCAGCCTGCTGTCTACCTCTATGACCTTGACTCCTCAAATGAGCAGAATCATACAGCATTTATCCTTTTGCAACAGGCTTATTTCACTTAGTTTAATGTCCCCCAGTTTCCTCCATGTTGTAGCAGGTGTCAGAATCTCCTCCCTTTTGAAGGCTGAATAATATTCCTCCAAGGATCTTTCTGGAAGATGCAATTCCATCCATTACCAGGGCCAGAGGACTGAGTCTTGGTCATCATTTCAACATTAAGAGGCCAAAGACATGAGGAAGAAGCAGCAAAGAAGGTTGAGGAGGAGTAGCAGGGGTGGTGGGAGGGAAATCAGGAGAATGTGCTGTTGGTACCAGGGAGGGAGTGATGGTCAGTGCTGGGGCTGGTTCAGGTCAAATCAGAGGAGGATGGGGACTGACCATTGGGTTGGAAATGGGGAGGTGCAATGTCAGAGAGGCAGAAGGGGTGAAGCCCATTTGGAGTAGGTTCTGGGAGACTGGGATGGGTAGAGGCAGTCACAGCAGGCAACTCCTTTGATAAATTTTGTAATAAAAGGGAGCAGAGAAATGGGGTGATAGCTGGAGAGAGAGGTATAGTCAGAGGTTGTAGAGAGGGGAGCAGCTAGGGCTCGTTTCTATGAGGATGAGAATGATCCAGCAGGGAGGGGAAATCTGATGGTGCAGGACACAGAGTGTGTGGCTGGGGCATGACCTTGAGAGCGGGGGTGAGCATCTCTAGGAGCAGGAGGGGTTAGCGGGAGCAGGCCAGGTGCTGGGGGAGAGGAGTGAGGGTGGCAGTCCCCTAATCTTCTCCTTATTGTTTCTGTCCCTCTGAACTAGAAGGTGGGTCATCTGGTGAGAGAGTTAGGGGAGACTGAAGATTTGCAGGGTGGGGAGAAGGCCCAGAACAGTAACTTAGGAGAGGGGTGACTGAATGGACTGGGAAGGGATGCCTGAGTGCCAGAAAGAATAACAGCTGCCTATGTTCTCATTCAATTTTCCAACACCTCTATGTGACTATATTTCTATTTTCCCTTTTACAGATGTGGAGATTTTACGACTTAGGAAGGTGATGTAATGTTCCTTAGATCATGTGACCTGTAAGATGACTGCTAAACAAGGCTGTCCAAGTCCCAGAAGAAGCCTGGAGGCTATTTTGTCAATTACTAAATTAGATACTTTCCCCCCTCATTAAAAGCACTAGATGTTTATTTTAGACAATTTGAAAAAGTCCAAGTAATATAAGTATGAAACAATTTTAAACGCCTTTAATTTCACCATCCAGAAATAATTACTGTGAAAATGTGATGATTTCTTTGCAGTATTTTTTTTGGTGTGTATTAGTTGTGGCAGATTTCACATGTTCAGGAAATTATCCTATTTCCCTTCTCTTCCTGAAGGTGGCTAGACTACATTTCCCAGCCACCCCTGCAGGTAGGGTGGCATGTGATCGAATGTGACCAATGGGATGTGGGAGGAAGTGATGTCATGCACTTCTGGGTCTGGTCCATTCAATCTTCTGATCCTCCATGCTCTCTTCTCTTGCTGCTGGAGGGTGGAAAAGACTCAGTGAAGGACTCCAAGAACCCAGGGGGCAGCCAAGCCACTAGGCGGGATGTGCCTGGGTTCCCGAATGACCCAATAGAGACCCACGTCCTCATGATAGTTTCATGAGGATGAAACAAGTCTTTTTTGCTTTAAGTCATTGAACTCTGGGAGTTGTTTGTTAAAGCAATTGGCCTGGTACAGTAACCTCCCATAAACATTGGAGTCCTACTGTAGCTACAGTTTTTAAGCTTATTATTATTATTATTATTATTATCATACTAGTAGTACTTAGCAGTTATCACAACTTTCTTCAATATTAGTAAACAATCTTACCATGATTTTCACAGTAGCTCATTATAATTATGTATTTATCCAATCCCATGTGGTTGATTAGGTTGCTTCCGACATTTTGCCTTTGTAAGTCACACTCCAGCAAATACCCTCATGGTAAATCAGGCCACCCCACCTGGAGATTCACCCCACCTCGGTTTCCTGCCTCTGAGCCTGTCCTCCCTCCTTGCTTAAGGAGGTACCTCAATTCCACAGAGACCATTTGTAAAAATCAGTGCAGTGGGATGAAATGTATGTTCTCGGACCAAGGTATTTGGAAAAACCTTGATTTTCCATAAGTGATCTCATCGTACCCTGTGCCCCCTTTCCTGCTGATGTCGTGGTGGTGGAGGAGGTGGGGCCACAAAACTGAAAGTCAGCAGATACCTCCTGGTCAGTTCAAGCCCTGACACCTTGCAAGGCGGGTTCCTTGGCATACAGGGTGTCTCTCTTCTGTTTCTTTGTGCAAGTTGTGTCTGGATGCGTGGAGAAGCTTATGCGGCTTTAAGGGGTTGGGAAGGATGTCTTGTCCCACTTGCTGTCTCTGTACCTGCTCAGGTGTGGTAGTTTGGTGGGCACTGGTTTCTGGACATTGTGGGGGGATTCGCTAATATTGACTATGGACTTGGCTTGGTGCTAAACTCCTCATCTCAGAATCAAGCCTCTTTCGCTCTGCATTGGTTTGCTAGGGCTGCCATGAGCCCCAAGTTGGGTGGCTTAAGACAACAAAAATTTGTTACAGTTCTGGAGTCTAGAAGTCTGAGATCGAGGTGTTGCCAGTGCCAGACTTCCCCCGAAGACACCAGTTTCTGATGGCCCCAGGCTTGTAGATTTATCACTCAGCCTGCATTCCCTCCTCTTTGTAGAGGGACACCGGGTGTATGGGATCAGGACCCGCACTAATGACCTCATCTTAACTCGATCACATCTTCAAAGACTTTATTTCCAAATAAGGTCACATACACGTGGATTGGGTCGTTAGGACTTCCAACATATCTTTTTGGGGGGATACAATTCAATCTGTAATGCCACCCCTGGATCCTCTCAGCTCCTGGATGCTTCCTCCGTTCAACTGCAGCAAAGGTCTCTGTGAGACCATCCTCAGTCCCATCTGTCTGGGGACCCCTAGCCATTTCCACCCTGCGGCAGCCTTGCCATGTGGGGTGCAGTGTTGGGCCCAACATGGACACATCCTAATGTCCTTGCATCCCCTAAACCTACGTGAATTGTTCTACTGCTCTGGGACCCTCAGTTCTGGCCTTCCTCCTCTACCGCTCCTCCTGTCCTGAAAGGGTCTTCCCCTGCCCCGATCTGGCTAGCAGGACCCGCGTCCCCTTGGAGCCCTCTTCTTCCCTTCTCTGTGTTACAGATGTTATCCACCATCCCTTCACGGGGCAAAAGCCTGATGGCTTAAGTTTCATGGTGGTGGCGATGGTAGACAGAGAGAAAAAATATTGAATTAGCAAAAGGGAGAACACAGCAGGAAACGTTTCAAAGATTCTA
>CM053615.1:72490002-72508566 GCA_028646535.1 Procyon lotor
GGACTCCCCGCGTAGGTCGTGGCTCTGGGCTGCAGGAAACCAGCCCCATGACTGCTTCGATTGCACAATCCTGGCTCTGGAGGCCGGAGCAGACATCTGCTGTTTGGGTCGGCCGGCACCCACGCCCCTCTTTCTGGCAAAAGCCCCCCCCCCCCAACTTGCCTCATGGGGAATTCCCCTCCTGTGCACCGCCTGGGGAGGGGGCTGTCAGTCCAGATGCCCCTGTCCTTTCTTGCCAAGGGGCGGGTCTGCGGCTGTGGCTAGGTCTAGAGACCTTCTCCCCTGGGCACGAGGGACTCATCCCTCATCCTGATGGCCAGTCCCTGAGGGTGGTCACCAAGTCTCCCTGCTCCCCAGGATGCCCACTACTGTGTGTCCTCACTGGGGCCGGCCCCTCCTGTGTCTCCTTCTATGCTAAGCCCCTCCCCGGTCTGGCGAGGGAGCCCTTCTCTGCCCACGACACACAGCCCGTCCCCCTTGCTTGCAATCACACAAACCCTACTGACTGGAACCGAGGGGCTCTGCCCCAGCTCACGGTGCGACCCTGAGCCGGATGGCCCCTTTCTGAACCTTGGTCCCCTCACCTGCCTGTCTCAGTGCTGACATCCCATGACCCCATGGCTGGTCCAGCCACGGCAGCGGACTGGGACCGCCACGTCCACTGTCATGGCTCAGCTGAGGCCTTCTCTGCTGTGCGTGGCCCTGGGGTCTCTGGGGCGAGCGTGGGGGAGGGGAGATGCTGGCTGAAGGATGCTCGTTCTTCCTCCTGCTGGGCAGTGCGGGGGCGGGGGGGGGGGGCAGGAGGGGAGTTTTGGGCAGAAAGATCACGGCACCGAGGTCCTGCTAAGTCCCAAACAAGGTCAGCCTTGCACAGCTAAGCTGCTGCTTTAATACGAGAGTGGCCTGTCTCTCTTTAAACCATTATGCCTCAAATGTCTGAGAATCTGGTGAAAGGTCTGGCTCCCCTAGACCAGAAAAATCTCTCCACCCATGTCTCTTCTCTCTCTCTTTCTCTCTCTCCCTCTGTCCATCTCTCTCTCTCTCTCTCTCTCTCTCTCAGACACACACACGTTTTAATGCACAGTTCCTAGAAGAACAGGACTTCAAATGCCTGTCCCGACCCTTAGGAGAGCAGCCTTTGGATTTACAGGAAAAATGACCAGCTTTGGCACACAAGAGTGGCTGGGCCCTACAGCGAAGTGCTTTGTGAGCACCTGTCCAGCCATCGAAACAAGACGGCATTTGTGGTAGCCATCATTATGTTTTCACTAAACTCTGCTTCATTCTTTTCCTCCTGGGTGTGCAGCTGGACTACATTTCCCAGCAGCCCTTGCAGTTTGTTGTGGCCACATGACTAAGTTCTGGCCAATAGCATATGAGTTGAAATGATGCCCCCCCCCCAACCTGGGCCATAAAATTCCTCCTATGCCATCCTCCACACTCTTTCCCCTTCCACAAGATTATTGCAGAGGAGGACAGGGCCCTAGAAAATAATGAGACACGAGATGAAGGAGCTGGAGCCCCTGAGTGAGCAGAACCCAGTCCCACCCTCCATCAGCTCACAGCAGACTAATGTGAGCAAGAAAAACCTTTAACTATTTGGGGGCTGTTTGTTATATCCGTTAGCCCATCCTGACTGATACAATGTTTTTCTTATCCTCATCCCGAGGTTTTTCTCTTCATTTTAAAGGTATCCATCTTAGGTTTCCTTTAAAATAATAACAAGCTTCTCTACCACCGTCAGCCTGGAATCCCAGAGGCTAGAGAGTATGGACCACTGTGCCCAGTGCCCTGGGAGAGATCAGGACCCTGATTTCTCACCCCTGGGGGCTTCACCCCTTGCCCTTAGGTCCCTCCACCCTACCCTTGCTCATTTCATTATGTCCATAGTCTTGTTCCCTCCATGGCCTCCCAGTACTTTGGCCATCGTCTGGGGCCCAAAGACTAAGGTCTGGTATCTGCTGTATCCGTTTTTCTCCCTGACAGATGATTCTTTGAAGGCAGGGCCCAGAGGCTTCGCTGCTGACTTTCCTCATGTCTGCAGCAGAAGACAAGCACACAGGGGGGTGCTTCTGAAATGCTGTGGTCTTTGCAAGTCCACAGTGTGGAAGGCCTGAGAGCTTGTTCCCGGAATCCCATTTTCCTGGAGCACCTGGATTCTGGAGGGGTTGGCTGGACTTTGCTTATGGCTCATTTCCTAATGGACAAAGCAAGGTTCCAGGAAGGGGGAGGCCGGGAATCTGGGCTCATTTCCCAAGCACAAAATGCACCCCAGCCCCCGCCCTCGGCCCGTACATGCTGGGAGACGGAGAGACAGGTCAGGGCCCATCACAACCCCCCTGTGGGCAACCCTTTCCACCCCATTTGTCAGAGGGACGACTGGCCCCACCTTCTCAATCCTTCAGTGGGCCTCCAAACCACCTGAGCCCTTGGTTTGCTTTCTAGTGATAACAGCAGCATTAACTCAACTCGCTGTATATGTGTCAGGTGCCGGGCTAAGCCAGTGACATCCTCGCCCACCCTGATCCCTCACTCCCAGGGACAGGACAGATGTCACACTGTCTCCATTCTACCGATGAGCAAGTTGAAGTTCCGTGAGCCGCTGTCCCAGCAGCCCTAGGACCTGCCGTGAAAGCAGCCTTAGGAGGCTGGCCAGGCAGGTGTGTTGCTGTTACCAGGGCTGGCCCACGGCGTGGGGAAAGGAAGCTGCTGGGAAGAGACGAGGAAGGTGAGCCCCTCCCACCTCAAGGGCACTTGCTGCAGCTCCCACGCTCACCGGGCACTCCGGTACCCCGGTGCTCCTCCCCTCTTTTGCTCCTTTCCATGGGTCCTCATCCTCTGCCCATGCCACCCGCCAGTTGGACCCCACCCCGGAGCTTGCCCCCTTCTCCCTCTCCAGCTCCCACCATCGGAAGCGTCTGCGGTGGGCTTGGCTGTTCGGTTTCTCGTGAGCAGACCCAGCGAGCGCTGCTTCTCCGAGGTTGTGTGCTCACTTTGCAAAACAGCAGAAATTTATAGCCCAAGTAATTGATCACGGTGCTGCTGCCTCCCCTCCATCTCTCTCGGGCTCCTAATTCCCTTCTCCCGCTCTCCTTTCTCTTTTTTCTCAGCGCGCCATCTGTGGTGTCAGAGAAAAGGAAGCCAAGGGGGGGGGGATTCTAGTCCCAGTTCTGCCAATTATGAGTCACATGAACCTCAGTTTCCCCATCTGCACAATAGAGACGCTAATAATACCCGCTCACAAGCGCGCTGGGCTCCATGGATGCTAGGGCCATGAGGACCCGTGCGGTGTGACCTCACTCCCCGGAGCAATCTTGTGAAGTGGGAGGTGGCACTGGGGCCCCCTTTTGCGACGGGGATGCTAGGGCCCAGAGAGCTTGGGGCATTCACTCAGGCTCACAGAGCTGGTAAATGGGGGGCCCTGGGGCTCGTACCTGAGTGCCTGTGCCCCAAAGCCCAAACCATTAGACTACACTGCCCCCCCCCCCAGCCAATCAGCAGAGGTGATCCTGACCAGGCCCCCTGGTGCTGTAGCCAGAGGCTAACTATGGGGAAGAAAAGGAGCCCCTTCCACTCTCCTGCACCAAGGCCCTTCATTAGAGTCTGGGCAGCTCTAAGAACTTGCCTGGCCCTCAGATTCCTTCTCTCCTTCCAGAGACCTCATGTGAACAGGGGCCTCCTGCTGGCCAGCCTCCACTGGCCAGCTTCCTGGTGCCTCCAGAGAGGTCCACAGAACCTTCCAGAATGACCCACAAACAGACTCTGCAGAGCACTCTACTTGCCCTTCAAGCAGGCGGATGAGGTACCCAGGCCTGGGAGAGGTGACCCGGTACCCCCCACCCCCTGCCTGAGCCCTGCAGGCCTGGCTGGAAGCCCCCTCCTGACTCCCATTCCAGTGCTGGGGGGTGGAGGGGGCAGCCATTCCTGCCTCCTTCTGTTCAGTTCCCACGGGCGGGGGGAGTGTTAGAGTATTTCCAGGGGGCGAGAGCTTGTTTTTTCCCTTCCACTGCCCTCTCTTTCCCCTTCTCAGTCCAGCTTTGTGTCTGCCTCTCTCTGCTAGCCCCCAGCCTCCAGGTAAGGACTTGCTTTCCTCCCGTGCAAGGCCACAGGCCAAGTGCAGCGCCTCTCCGGCTCCCTCAGCCTCTGAGGGCGCCTCTGCGCGCAGCCCCTCCCCGCCTCCTCCCTTCCCCATCGCAGCCCGGGGTCCGCAGCTGGGGGGCAGCCGGGATGTTTTGTTCCCCCATTTCTGGAAGGACAGGAGGCTCCAGCCCCTGCGGCTTCCTGCTCCCGCCCGGCTGGCGGAGATGAGAGCCGGCCGCAGAGCTGGGAGCCAGGCAGCAGCGCACAGAACAAACAGAATTTTTTTTTGCAACTAGAGGGGGAAGCACAGAGCTAAAAATAAAACGAAAAGATCAGTATCTGTCAGTCTGACAGCTGATTGGCTGCTCGGAGATGCATATAATTACCAGCAACTGGCGCTGGGTAGGCAAAGCCGGGAGAAACTGCTGAGATGAGGTTAGGATTTAACCTTTACATTCTGGAGCCACCGGAAGCCGAGGGGAGGACGACGGGCGTCGGTGCTAATGAGGCTGGGGGTGGGCGGGGAGGCGGGGGGCCGCCGAGTCCGGGGGAGGTCCCGGGGGGGGCTCCTGGGTAAGGCCCCGGGAGCCCTCCGCCCGGGCTGCCTCCTCCATCAGACTGGGAGTGCATCTGATTGGGCGGCCCGGAGGCAGTGGTCCTTCTCCCCGCCCAGCTGGGGGTGGTGTCTTTCTTTCGGGAAGCCGGGGTCTCACCGGGACAGAGTGAGGGGGCTGCCTAGGGCCCTGGGTCCCTCCTAGACTGGCCCCCTGTGGAGGCCCACCCCATCCCCACCCACATTCCTCTGCCTTTCCTGGCTTGGTGTTGGTTTCTGCAACCCATGGGGGGGCTCCCTCCAGCCTCACCCCTAGTCACCTCCTGTCCCACCTGGGGAGGGCATCAGGGCACCTCGGGCTTTTCCTAGATCCCCAGAGACAGATGAAGACGGCAGGACTGGAGGGATGGTGTGGCGTCCCTAAGCCTCAGTTTCTCCACCAGTAAACTGGGGGTGATGGTGGCAGGCCCGCTGACTCCGCAGCAGATCCAGGGCTGCGTGGGGCCCAGGCCTGCATCTTGATTCTCACCTGAGCTGGGAGTCAGGAGACACAGGCTCTAGTCCCAGCCAGGGATGGTCCCTTTGTCTCTTAGGACCCATCTCCCTGTCTGTGAATTGAGAGTAAGAGCTCTGGTCCTCTGACCTCCCCAGGGGAGCAGCTCTCCAAACGGGACCGCGGAGGTGAGGTTGTAGGTGATGGTAGGAGAGAGCTTCTTTCTGTTTCTGGAACCCCCCACTTTCTCCCTCCCGAGCCTCTGCCTGGAACTCCCTCCCTTTCTCTCCAACCCTTCCCTTCTGTGCCTCTCCTCTGGGAAGCCCTCCCTGACACCCCGGCTGGTCCTCCTGTGCCTCGCCTGGTGGGAGGGGGGTCGTCCCACCTTCTGCTCGGGCCCTGATGGTCTGTGAGCCCTGTGAGGGCTGGAACTTCAGGCCCCACTGGGGCCTGGCCCAGGGCCCCTGGAGAAGGGAGATATTCCCTGCGGCCCTGGCAGCCCCTTTGGGCCACATGTCCAGGCTTAGGGCAATCAGTGGCCTGGGTCATTCCCACGTCTCAGCAGGCCCCAAGTGCCTGGGGAACCTGGCCTGGCCCTTTGTGCACTGACATTTTGAGGTGACACCCAGGGGATGCTGTCTCTGGGCAGGAGGGAGGGGAGGGAGAATGCCACCTTAACGTCAGGGCCCTGGCCCTTGCTGCCTCCTCCTCGGAAAGTTCCGGAGTTTGCCTGCCCAGCAGTTTCCCGTGCTCTATGCAGCCGGGGGGTGGGTGGAGCTGCCTGGGTGCCAGGACCTGGCCAGCCCAGACGCAGCAGCAGGAGCCCCTGCCCAGAGCTCCTAACTGGGGTGGGATGCAAAGGGTAGGTGGGGGAGGGCAGAAGAAGGAAATTGTCACGGTTCGCACTCATACTTCCCAGCCTGGCTGTGTCTGCCCATCCGAGACGCTCCGAGGCATTATCTCATGGAGCCCCCACGAGGACTCCTTGAGGGCAGAACTATTGTTTACATTTTGCAGACGAGGAAACTGAGGTTGTTGGCGCAGTCAAGCATCGTGGCCAGTGAGGACCGAGGCTGCACCCGCGGCGGGGCCCAGCAGCCCCTGCGTCTCTAAGAGCGAGAGGGAGGAGCAACCAAGTGGGATGTTGTCCGAGCAGCTGCTGTCAGAGCTCCCAGGCAGATGGGTTTAGAGAGGCTCAAGGATGCCTTTGTGGGTGGTGCGCCTAGGAATTCCCCTTTGGTGTCTCTCTGAGAGATCAGGAGGGTTTAAACTGCTTTCCAGTGATTTGGGATGTCAGAGCGGTGTTTCTTTTGAACGGCCCCGTGGGGATGAGACTGGACCCCAAGACAGCCCGGTTTTATTCAGGTTACAGGGAATCGTAGCAGCAACCCCAGCGACCAGGGTGACTTTCACTGACTGAGTGCTTGGTGCGTGCTCGATGGACGTATATTGCCAAGACCCCGGCACCCGGCACCCAGCACCAGCGCCGTGAGATGCAGCAGGACAGCAAAGCTTTGCTGGACTCATTTCAGAAGAAGAGACTGAAGGTCAGAGAGGCCCCACAGCTCACCAGGAGGGACCCCCAGGTTTCTGTGGCTTGAGAGCCTGGATTCTCATCAGGAAAGCTACAGAGCTCCCATCCTCCCACTTCCCCCCTCCACCACCTGTTCTCAGGTCTTGTACTGAAACCCGGGAGCCTTCTAAACCGAATCTGGCCCTTCCCCACCTTTTCCTTGCTTGCTAAGGAATCAGATGGAAGTTGGTGGAAGTTAGCTCAGTCTTGGGGAATTTGCACTCCTCCAGAGTTGGTGGTTTTTCTGTGTGACCTGATTCAAACCTTCCTTCCTTGTCTGGCTGCTCCCCACTCAGAGAGATCTTCGAATCGGATATGGGCTTACTATATGATTACTGGCTAGGTTAACTCATACGTGCATGGGTCATTGTTGCTTAGCTCTGCGATGGGGCCCCCGGTTCTGGGGGTTTAAGTAAGCATCTCAGAGAGGCCAGGGGGGAGAAACCCGAGATGCTAATATTTAAGAGCTTGACTCTACCGCTGAGTGACCTTGGGAACCTCATCTGACCGCTCTGAGCCTTGGCTTCCTCATCTGTAAAATGGGGACATGTGTGTACCAATCTTCATGCCTGGCTGTAAGTGGGGAGAAAGAGGTCAGGGTTTTTTCCTATAAAAAATAACATTTTCAGGGCACCTGGGTGGCTCAATGGGTTAAGCATCCAACTCTTGATTTTGGCTCAGGTCATGATCTCGGGGTTGTGAGATCGAGCCCCATGTCAGGCTCTGTGCACTGGGCATGGAGCCCACTTAAGATTCTCTCTCTCCCTCTGCCCCTTCCCTTTAATTTCCACAAATAGCCTAAGATTTTTATCCCTATACTTTAAGAAACGTTGGTTAAAAAAAAAGTCTGTTTGAACAGGTCTGAGCCCCCGAGCTGTGCCCAGCATTGCACCGGACCCTTGGGAGACGGGATGGTGATGTCCCACTCCAGGACGTGTCCTGCACGCTAGGCACGAGCAAAGAAACGCTTCACCTGCTCAGGCTGCCCTAACATACCCGACGAGACATCAGTGCCTGGGATGGCCTTTTCCCAGGTGAGGAGAAGGAGGCCCAGAAGGCGGAAGTGACTTGCCGAAGATCCCCCGGGGAGAAACTGAGAGGTCAGGCTTTGGATGTGAGTACTTTGTTCTTAATGAACAGAATGGAGCCCCACTTCTAACAGGAGCTCAGCCCCAGCAGGGGAGACGCACCCTCGGGAGACGCACCCTCGGGACTTTGAGCGCTGACCATGGGGCATCAGGCTTTTAGGACGTAAAGATGAACCAGAGACGGTTCCTGCCTTGGAGGAGCCACGTCTCCTAGGACAGACCGATGAAAACACCTGGTGGACCGGGGCGCTGGGCAAACTCCCATAGGACCTTGCTTTAAAAAGTCCCCTCCTTGGTGCATCGACATCAGAGTTCTAAGCCCTTTGCTGTGGCTCAGATGGATGGTGCATTTTTTAGGTCTCAGAACAGACTCCTCTTGTGTGGTGTTTGAGGCTCAGTTTGCTTGGCCTTCGCAGAGGCTGGAGGTGGGAGGGGGGAAGGAGGGGGGGAGGGCAAGGGTCGGCCTAGAAGGAGTGGGAGGAGCACCAGCCCAGACCCGGGTGCCCAAGATGGGAAGGCAGGTGCCTGGTGGAGCGGAAGCCGCACAAGAGGCCCCGCGCCCGGTCTTGCAGCTTTCTACAAGAAATTCATGTTCCTCGGTGGCTGCTTTCCACCTCGTTCCCTTGAAAACGGGCAAACAGGAGCCCACACGTCATCCTCAAGGACAGCTCTCTCTGAGAACGAGGCCTGAAGAGCATCCCAGCGGGGACCAGGGATGTGCGCGCTGTGGGCCCCGCCCTGTCGCCCTTGGCTTCCCAGGGCGGCCTGTGGAGCCCAGGGGCTGTCCCTGACGCACCCCAGCACCCCAGCCCTGACGGGGGAGGAGGGCGCGGGGAGGCCTCCTTCTTCATTTTAAGGAAAATATGGGAGAGCAGGTGCCACGTGCGCTCCCTTCGGCAACTCAAAGTTCTGAACGAGCTCCTCTCTGCGCTCCCTCCAGAAAAGTCCTTCCTGCTGTTGCTTGCCCCCAAGGCCCGTGTTTGTCCAACAAGCAAACTGCTTTTGTGAAGTGGTGGGAGCTCGTGTATTGTAGGTTAATCAAGGGCAACAAGGATGCCTGTTCCAATCCCATCTTCCCCCAAGAGTCCGAACGGGGCTGGTGGGCTGCTAGAATCCCACCCAAAGCGAAGCAGCGGATGGTGTGTGTAGCTCACGGTGGCCTGGCTGCCCGTAAAGACACGGCGACCATGGGAAATTCCAACAGGCTGTAAACAGCATAGAGCTCCCCCCATCCCTGTAGATGGTTTTCGAGGGCCCCCCCAAGGAACCCAGTTTGGGAACGGCGGGGCTAAGCTAGCCGGGGATGGAGGTGGAACTCTTTGACGATCCCGCAGCCACTCCCACCTCCCCATCCAGGGAGTCCTCCCGCAGCAGGGTGCTCTGGAGAGCCCCGGGGCCCTTTAGATTTCCTGACTCTGCTGCGTTTTGGCTGTGGGACTTTGGGTAGATGGCTTCCCCTCTCTGAGTTTCTGGGTCTCACAGCCTCCATCCTGGGTTCTGAGTACTGAGTGCTGAGTGCCGAGTGCTCTTTAAGTCCTGGGTGTCCTTACTGCTGTCATTCCCTCTTATTCAGGTCTCCTGACTTCCCACCTCTTGTGCCCTGACCGTGTCTGTGATGAAAGGGGGTGCAGAGGGGTGAAACGCACCTGGAGTGCTTCTGAGAAGCCATCTGTGATGGGATAGTGAGCCTGGAACAGAGTGGGGAGCCCGGGAGCGGGCGGGCTGGGGGCACCTGGAGATGGGGTTCTGGGGTACATCTGAGCACTCCCCAACGTTAATGTGCCCCAGGTCACCTGGGGATCTTGTCTGAGAGCAGATTCTCAGGCAGCAGGCCTGGGTCGGGGCTCCCAGGTGAGGCAGCTGCTGGGGCCGCCCTCTAGCCGGAGGAGGAAGACAGGCCACCGGAGTCCGGGAGGGACGGGGCTCCAGGAAGGCCTGAGAGCCCCCAGAACGTCTGTGCTGGGAAAGACGAAGCAACATGAGGGTAAAATTATGTTTTCAACAAAAGAAAAGCCCTCTGCCTCCTAGCATAGAGAAAGATCTCTGTTCCCACCCCCACACAGCCCCAGGGGCCCGAAAGAATGTGGTTTTCTCTGCACAGCTCCCCTCGCTGAAGGGGGTGGATTTGCTCCTAAAAAGTTGCCTGTAAAATGAATTATTCTATACCAAATGCTATTTTCCAGCGGTTCGTGTTTCAAGGTGGATAGCGTTCCCACCGAGAAATCTCCAACTCTGAGGGTTTGGCATCGAGGATTAGGCCCTTGGCCACTCGAGGGCTAGTGAGGGCACAGCCGGGCCCACGTGCTGGGGGCCTATGGAACTCAGGGAACCAAATTCGGAGTCCTAAACGGTCCCCTAATGGTCTGAGGTCCATGGCCAGACACTGGCCTGGCACCGCTGACCAGTACCCTCAATTGTTAGACTGGCAGGACGGGCGGGACCCAGGGCAAACCAGCCCCTCAGCTGGAAAGGGGGCCCAGAGCAGCTGTCTGTCATGGCGGGCTGGCCACCGTGTCTTTGTGTAGAATACCACAGGCCACACTCTGAATGTCAGGCTGGGGGTGTTTTTGTTTTTACCCTGGGCACAATCCTTTAATGTGCTCAAGGAACTTGCTCTCTTAACAATCTGGCTGTGTTTCCGAGGCCAGAATCCCACAAAGACTCTTGAGAAAGGCAGCGTTAGGAGAAGCCCGAGCCTCCTTGCCCAGAGGGGTCTGCTGGATACACCAAGGAGCCCCGGGAATCTCGAATAAGAGACTCGAGTCACAGCCTGCCCACATCGGACAGACGGTGCTTTTTCCGGGGCCTCGTCTGGGATCAGTACCCCATAGAGCACACTTCAGGAACCAAGTTCGTGAAAGGCCCTCATAACTGAAGAGGCTCCCCGTTCTTGTGTTTGTTACCTACCCCTGCATAACAAATCACTCCAGACTTAGTGGCTGAAGACCATAAGCATTTATTCTCAAAGTTCCTGTGGGTAGGGAACTGAGAAATGGGTGAGCCGGATGATTCCGGCTCGTGGCTGCTTTTGAGGTTGCCGCCAAGGTGTCGGCAGAGGGCTGCGTCATCTGATGGCTTGACCGGGCTGGACAAGGGGCTCCCAAGATGGCGCCCTCATGGGGCTGGCAAGGCGGAGAGCTCAGCTCCTTGCCACTCTTCCTTTCCTGTAGGGTTGCTTGAGTAAACTTGGGATGGATAAATGGGTGATAAATAGGTGAGATAAAATATTGATTTCATGTACACGAACAAGACGCGGGGTCAGGGCGAACCAGGGGAGTCTTGGGTTTACCGGAGCCTCGCTGCTGTAAGAAGTGGTCCTATGTCCAGGCCGGGAGGCAAGGAGGCCGGGCACCCGAGATGCCTGCGTCCCAGGCCTGCCCGTTTGCTATTAGCTGTGCGACCCCAGACAAGTGCCTTCATGTTCCTCAGTTTCCCTCTGCAAAACAGAGTGATGCTGGTAAACCTCTTGGGTTGTGTTGATTCTGAGAGATGATTGGTGGCCCAGCATGAGGGCTCTGGAACGCTTTACCCCGACAAAGCGGGTGGCACCCCAGGTTCCAAGAACCCTTCCAGAAACATCACTGCCTGAAGGAGCCTCGCTCTGTGACCAAGAGTGGGCCCGGAGCCCCAAAACAGACAACCGCGGTTGTTTGGGTGACCCCGGAGGGCTGAGAGGAGCTCCACCGCTCCTTCCGCCTGGGGCATGTGCAGACACGGAGCCTGCCCAGGCCCTTCCCGTCCTGTTGGAGTCTGATTTTAACAGAGGGAACGTCCTGGGTGTGTTTCCCCCCCAGACGTCTCAACCCGTTGAGCAGGACTTAGGGAACTCTGGCTACACGTCTTGTCTCAGCCAAGAGACCAGGCATGGACGCTCAGGAAACGAAATGTGGGCACCGGTTCCTGATCCCTCAGCCTGGGCCTGGGCTGATGGAGGGGGTCAGAGTGGCAGGTGCCAACAGAAGGTCTGCAGGCCAGGCCGACTTGGGAGCCCCGTGGCTCCATCCGTTGGGGCTGGCTGACTCTGGGCAAGTGCCTCAGCCTCTCTGGGTTTGACTTTCTTCATCCCTAAAGTCCGGGGATGGACTCCCCCGCCGGCCCTGGGTCCATTCTGAAGAACCTGGGGCCGGCCAGGAAGACATGGAGTCCACATGGGTGTTCGAGGGCTAAGTCCAAGGACCGCCCCCCACGCTCACCTTCCTCTCCAATCAGGGAAACTCCATTTTCCTCTCCTTGGTATGTCAGTGTTCTAAGGAATACTTCACCAAAAAGAAGAAAAGAAAACAGATCCACAGTGAAAAAAATAGTCTAGAAGTTTCCTAGGCGCTTCTCCTGTCGTCTGGCTCAGTCCTTCAAGCACTGTGGGAGCCGAGGAATAGACTCCCCCTGAGCTGGGTATAGCGACCGCCGATTTCTAAGTGGTTCCGGGTTACCTGGGTTTGGGGGTTTCTTGTGTGGGTGCCAAGGTCATGGACAGCCTGGTCTCCTCCTGAACGTGTGCTGTGCGCATGCCTGCCCCTCCGCCCCTGTGCCGGGGGCCTACCCACCTGCCTCCCGAGGAAGCTGCCTCTGGGTGTGTTCCTTCACCTGGGAAGCAAGGAGGCGGTGGACCAGGATGATCTCTCAGCTCCTCTTAACTGCATTTATGGAGCTCCAGCTGTCTGCAGAGTGGTGTTCGGGGAGGCGTGGGAGGGGCCAACTACCGTCCTGGTAGGAGGAGCCAACCTGCACCTGCGGGCTCTGGCTGGCCTGGGGACCACCCAGGCCCCGGGAGAATCCAGCACCAGGCCCGGCTGCCTGCCGGGCTGCCATTCGAAATGTCTCCTGTGGGTGGCACTTTGGCGTGGCTCAGGTGTTCTGGTCTTAGGGCGCCTTTGGTTTGTACTTGAAAGCAGGCGAGCTGCCTCTCCCTGGGATGGTTCTGTTTTTCACTCGAGGGCATCATAGGGCCTGGAGTTGGATTTGATTGTGTCATTCCTGGGGTAGAACCCCTCCAGGGCTCCTCACTGCCCTGTGAAGTCAGTCTGAGGCCGGGAGTGGCCCCAAGGCCTTCCGGAGCCAGGCAGAGGTCAAGCCTGGCCATCTGAGGGCTGCCCCCCCTTACCCTCTCTCCTTCAGGCACACGGATGGCAGCATGCCTGCCTCTCCCTCCCTCTTCTCTCTAGAGCCTCCTGCTTGCTGCATCCGATGGCTAGAACACTCCCTCTCCTTTTCTCAGGGCTCCTGAAATGTCACTTCCTCCAGGAAGCCCTCTGTGCCTCACTGAGTCACTTTAGCTCATGCCCAGGCTCGCCTTATATTTCTCCTTTGTAGCACCCATCATTGTAATGATCTAAAAAATTCCTCTTTATTTGACAAGGCTTCTGTACCCCCCCCACACACACACTCTAGAACGCGGGCTCCATGAGAACCTCCCTGTCTGATTGCTCAGGTCCAGTGCCCAAGGAGAGTTCTGGAAATGTCTGCCCAGTGAATCCCTGGCTGGAGAGAGCCTGTTGATTAAGTTTTGAAACCGGGGGCCAGCCAGGGGGGGCCAGGGATTCACCTGACCGGCTCACGCGGAGCTTGGCACCCCCTTCCTTGGCCCCCTGCCATCTTCCTGCCCCGAAGGTTCCATGCCTGCAAGGACAGAAGGGGTTAAGCGTTTCGGGCCGCCGGCCTCGTGCTGTGTCTGCGGCAGTTCCCTCTTCCGGGGCTGCAGCAACCGAGGTTGGTGAGGAATGTTTGCAATGCAGAGCTAGGAGGGAGGGCGGGCTGGTGGAAGTGGAGGCCTGTGGAGGCTGGCCTGGCCAGGCTCCCCAGTTGTGCAATCGCCGGGCCCCAGCCGGTTCCTGTAACTCCGGCCCCTCCTGCCTTTTCCCGCCTTGCCGGCTTCCTCCACCCGCCTGCCTGGCAGTGGGGGCGGCCTGTCCTCGGAGCGGGCGGAGGGAGGCGGAGGGCCAGAGGCCTTGAGAGCCTGGAGGCCAGGACGAGAGGGAGGGGGCTTCCAAGGAGACACGGAGAAGGAGTACAGTGCGCTCAGCCCCCTCGGCCCAGAGAGGGCAGGGCCTTTGCCCAAGGTCACACAGGGGGCCCCACTGAACGAACCACACCCTGGATTCAGCCTTTTTTGTTCCCATGGTACCAAGCTACAGCTCACAGAGCATGGAGGTCACCGTGCCACTCAGCTGGGACACTGTCTCCCCTGAAGGCAAAGACTGCCCTCCCCCCAGCCCTGGTCTGGCTCTCTACTCAAGCCCTAGGGGCTCAACTAGCTTAGCCTGTTCTAGGGACACAGGTCACCTCCACTCCTCACTTCCGGGAATGCGGAGTGAACTGATGGAGGGAAGGCAAACGTGAGCTGGTTCTCGAAAGCCCCCTTTCCTTCCTTATTCCCAACCCCTTCAAGCAAAGACCTTCACAAGTCCCGCCCAGGCACAAAAAGGAATTTCTTCCTCCACAAGCACACACCTGCTCTGGGAGACGCGGCATTCCCCGGCACCCCAGAATGGGCTCCGTCCACTGACGGTATTTACAAGGAACGTCTGGGGACGTGGCCTCTGTGGTCGCTCAGAGGAGATTTGAAGCCTAGCTCCACCTCCTTCCAACTTCGGGGCCTCGGCACCTCTTACTGAGCCTCAGTTTCCTTCTGTGTAAAGTGGAATTAAGGGAGAGGGTGGGTGGAACGGCCAGAGCAGCGGGCCGTTTCCGCTAAGGCTCTGGGACAACTTGCCTTTTCTGGTCCCACAGACATTCAGTCCATTTGGGGCCTGCTCGGGCTGTCCCCGCCCTCCACCCCCAGCCAGGCCCCGGGCTTTGCCCAAGCTGCCAGAGGATGGATGATGGGCTCGGCGGCCCTCCGAGGTGCTGCCTTGGCCACATCTGGTGGAAACAGCTGCGGCGGTGCTGGGACCCCACATGTCTGGAGGGCGAGGTGGGTGAGCGTGTGAGCTAGACATTCCTGTGAGAATTAAACACCGGGTTTACAGTTAAGGAGGCTCAAGGGAGGAGTGACTTGCCAGGCCATGCAGACCTAGAGAGGGATTTTCACCTGGAAAAAACACACGAGGAACACCAAAGACCCTCCCACACTCTGTTCTGCCATCATTTATGGATTCCTTACTTCATGCCAGGCCATGGCTGACCTACTTTAATCCAACAACATGCCTAAAAGGGAGCTAGACTGGGCCTCGTTTTTTGGGTTTTTTTTCGTTTTTTTCAGGAAACAGAGAGGTTGATCCACTTGCCCGGGGTCACACAGCTTGGAAGGAATGGAGCCTGACTTCGAATTCAGGCCACCTTCCTCCAGAACCTGTGCTCTTGGCCAGTCTTCACACCTGGCTTGGGATCCTGGCTCTGCATCGAGGGCTGGGCCACCTTGGCTGAGTCGCTTAAGTCCCAGAGTCACAGAATAAGGGAAGAATGTCCAGCACCCACTGGGGGTGGGGAGGCCCTGTGCTAAAGATCACTGCCAGGGGCAAGGGGAGATCAGAGGGGCCAAGCCTCTTGATGTAAGGCACAGAGCCAGCCCAGCCAGGCCCCAGGCCCAGGCCAATGGTGGCTCCACATCCCTCCCTGCTCCCTGTTCGGGGTCCACCGAGGCCATGGCCGGCGGGGACCCCCGCAGCCGGCTGGGTTCCAGCGGACAGATGGACAGATGACGGCTGCCCCCTCCCAGGGCCTGCGGGCTGCGTGGCTTCGCCACCTCCTCCCGAGCAGGTTTCCTTTAAGAAACCAGAAGATTGATTTCCTGGCAGGCTCTGCGCTGAGGAGCCCGTCCAAATGGTTTGCATGTCTGCATTTTTTACTGCTCCGTTTAATATGTATGCAAATGCCGGCCGGCTGCGCCCGCCGCGGCCGCACAGTCACACGCGGCGCCCCATTAAAGCGGCCGTCCGGGCGCGCGCCTCCTTCCAGGAGACCGGCTCGGGCCCTGATAGATGGGGTGCGGGGACGGAGACAAATGACGGGCTTTGTAATTTCTTTTTCTTTTTTTCGGGAGGGGGGTTGGGGGGGAATTGGCTCAGACAGGAAACAGCAGAGGAGATTTAAATATATGCAAAATTGTTTGGGGGTTGGAGGGGTAGAAACCTGAACGCGGTAGAAAATTCAGCGTTTCCTCCGTGGGAGTCGGGCTGGAGGCTGGAGGGGGAGCCGGAGCCCCCACAGTCACCTTCTGGCAGAGAGAGCGGCTTTGCTTCTGATAAGCAGGCGCAGTCCTACGGGAAGCGCTGCTTCAGCCGCAGTGAAAAGGAAAATGCTGGTTATTTTCAGCCTGGTTTTGCCGGGGGGCGGGGGGCGGGGCTGGGGGCACTGGCGCGAGGTTTTCCCATCCCACCCCCTACTTTCTTTTCTGGGGCTTCCAGGGCTTAGCATTTTAAAGGCATGATGTCATTGAACTCTCGCACTGGCCCCCAGGGGTAGTCGCACCCACTGTACAGATGGGGAAACTGAGGCTCTCTGGAGAGAAGACTCTTGGGAAGGTTTACGAACTGAATGCGGTGGGGGTGGGGGAATTGGGACTTCCAGAAACCCTGTCCTTGACCCCCACAGCCCTCAGCCATCTCTTGCTCCTTGGAGTTTGTCCCCCACCCATGGAATCTGCCCCGCCCCCTCTTCCCTTCAATTCCCCAGCCCCAGCCCAGCCTCCCTCCTACCCGCCCCTACCTGTCTGGTATTCCAAGATCACTCCCCGTTGAGCCTGAGAACTGAGCCCCAATTTTTCAAAATATTGTTTAAGCCTAAAATTCAAGGTGTGAGTTTCAAAAGAATCTTTCCTAATTTCTCAGGATTTCAGGCGATGCGGCAGCTGGGGGACAGCCTGGAGGATCACGGGAACAAGGAATGGTCCGCAGGGGAGGCTGCAGCCTCAGGAGAGGGCTGTTCTGGAGCAGAGGGCAGACAGACGGACGGTTTTACGTGTGTGCGTGTGCGTGTGCGTGCATGCGTGTGCGTGTGTGTGTGTGTGCACGTGCGCGTGTCTGTGCTCGTGTGCGCACGCGTGTCAGTGCTTGTACCTTGTGTCTGTCATTATGAGCGTGTCAGGGTGTTCCTCGGCATGCCAGTGTGTGCTAGTGCGAGGGTAAGGCTGTGTGTGTCTCTGCACATGTGTGTCAGCGAGTGTGTGTGTGTGCGTATGTGTGTCCCTGTGACAGCAGCTGAGAGCTCTTGTCTTCGGGCTACGAGCAGCTGGGGTGCGAATTTCCCTGAAGGTTTCCATCTCCCTGTGGTTTGGGCCTCCCTTCTCAGGAAATGCGGCTCCTTGCCTCTCCATCCCCACCAGAATCTGACCCTCTTCTTCACCCCCCTTCCCCCCAGCCCCTGAAAGCCTCTGCGGTCCCAGCTGCAGAATGGGTGCCCAGGTGTGTGTGTGTGTGTGTGTGTGTGTGTGTGTGTGTGTGTGTGTGTGTATAGGGGCGTGGGGAGCACAGGGCGCCAGGCAGCTGTGAGGAGTGAGGAGGCGAGGGTCCAGAAAGGCTGAGGCACCCCTGAAGCTCTGCCCGGCTGAGGACTTTGATCATGGAGGTGGGGGTGGGGGGGGTGGGGGGTTGGCGTGGGGGGTGGTGGGCAGCGTCTGCTGCCTGATGGATAAGCCTGGGAATCCTGGGCAGGAAACGGGGTGCGGGCTCTCTAGAGAAGCCCTCTGTGGGTCTGTGTCTGCACCTACGCGTGCGCTAGCATGTGTGAGCGTGTGAATGCGACTGTCCAGGTGTTCTGCCCTCCTCCCTCTTCCACCCCACAGCCCCAGGCCAAGCAAGCTTCCTCCTCCAGGGCTGGGGGGGGTTGGGGGGGGCTCATTCACCCCCAGGCCTTGCCACGGAGCCCAGCCAGGCTGTGATCCCAGTCCTCCCTCAACTCACGCATGTCTTGGGACCCTCCGCCCTTCTTCCAGGTCTCCTTGGGGTGGGTGTCACTCCCCTGAGCTGACCCCCACCAAAATGGACACTGTCCTGCCCCCGGGGATTGTTCCCCGGGGACTATTTCGCATCTCAGAGTTAAGAAAGTTCTTTCACTGAGAGCATTTTGAATGGACACGCACACTGCCCGTGTCTGAGCACCTCCTCCCCCAGGGGCCTTCTGAAGCATCCCATAAAAAGTAAAAAGCCAACCCCGCTGCCCATAGGCCCGAGAAGCCCAGAGAAGCCAGGGGAGTGAACCTGGGGAAAGAGGCGGAGCCCCGGGCTCCCCAGAAGTCATTCCTGTGTTTATCTCTTGTCGAGGTTGAGGTCCTCCTGCCAGAGGGGGTGGGACCTGGGTCTTCACTGGGGCCTCCCCCAGAGCACCTGGCTCCTGGTGATGGATGCGCAAACGACAAGGGTGAGGAGGGATGAGTCAGCGCACGCGTGGATTCTGGTGACACGAGGCTTCCTGCCCTGTAACCCCCTTGGGGTCCGCGACCTCACTCCCCAGCTCATTGGGGGTTGCTGCGTGTGGGCCCGCTGAATCAGGCCTTCACCCCAGGCAAGGGGCCACCAACGCGCTCGCCGCTCTTGCTGACGGGGCTGAAAATGCATCTGCATCTCCCCCTGCAACCCGCCATTACTCATGGTTGGTGTTTGTCCCCAAGCAAGGGGTGACCCGCAGAGCAGCCCCAAGCCTCCCCTGTGCTCTAGGGAAGCGGCCGCCAGAGGCTGGACCGGGAGGAGGCACCGCAGGAACTGTGAGCGGCTGCTCTGAGTGCATCGACCAGATTTTTCTGAGCTGGGAAATTAGGGCACAGGATGTAGCTGAGGGTTTTCTCAGATTCGTCTCATCCAAGGTTTGAAAGTTAAAGCTTATTGAGCTATGCAGAGAATCGATT
>CM053615.1:72508666-72529098 GCA_028646535.1 Procyon lotor
CGATAGTGTAGCAAGGAGCCAAACAGGCATGGTCCTGGCCTCGTGGAACTCACGCGGGGTGGCTGACGTTCCTCAAGTAACTGCCCAAGTCAGTACCATGAGCACAAGTGGGAGGTGCTATGGGGTGGGGGTGGGGGGGCAAGGGTTCCCAAGTGGATGGGGCTGGGGGGTCCAGGAAGACTTCTCTGAAGAAGTGATATTTGAGGTGAGACAGAGCCTTTTAGGCTTAATTGTTGTTGAAGGAATGGGAGTTGAGTGGGGCGGGGGAAGCACCTTTCAGTCAGGAGGAAGAGCACATGCAAAGGGCCTGTGGCAGAAAGGGGTGCTGGGTGTTGGAGGGACAAGAGGGGGGCCTGAGTGATTGGAATGTGATGAGTGGGGGGAAGAGGAGTTGGAGATGTTGACGGGCCAGTCCAGGCCGTGCCCAGCCGTCCATGAGTACGGTGGACTTTCTCTTGCCGGCAGTGGGGAGCCCCAGAATGTTTGACACAGGCATGACCTGACCATCTGTGTGGATGTTGTGATAACAAGGATGACGCTGGTAATTCTAGAAAGTCCTTAGTGAGTGATTACTATGTGCCAAGCACCGTTTCAGCCATTTTCCAGAGGAGAAAGTGAGGGCTGGAGGGGAAGGGGGAAGGGACTCATCCAGGGTCTCGCAGCTGGTGAATGGCAACAACGAACCCGGACTGAAGTCTGTCTGGCTCCAAAGACCGTAGCTCTTGTCCCACACCCAAAGCTGCCTGTGTGTGGGTGGGAGAGGCCAAGAGACCTGCAGACGACACTCGCCCCCTCCTTGCCCTATGCCTGGCTGGGGTGTTGCCTCCATTCTGCTGGGGGCGTGGTGAGGAGAGGGGAGGAAAACTCCGGGTCACAGAGACAGCCAGTGCTGGAAAAGCCCAACTCAGTTCCGGGGGGCGCGGGTAGAAGTTGCAACATCAGAGACAGAGTTCTGGAGAAGTTGGGACCCCAGGGAGGTAGGACCTCTGTTCTGTTCACTGGGGTGCAGGCCACGCTGCATTCCCGGGGAGCAGAGCCTCACTCACCTGTCTGCGAGCTGAATGCCAGGACATGTGGTCACAGCGTCCCCAGGAATGGGGCAGCACCCCAGTCCACGGCTTCCTTCCTCCCGTGGAAGCGGGTCCAGATGATTGTACCACTATAGACTCACCAGCGGCTTTAAAAAAAAGGGTTTTTTTTTTTTTTTGCATTAAAAAAAAAAAACTTATTCCCCCAGGGATCGTCAGAGAAATGAAAATCAAAAACCTGTGCGATAATACTTCAGAGAAACTCACCAGGGTTGGTGAGGACGTGGAGAGACTGGAACCTCGCGCCACGAAGGTGGGAACGGAAGCGGGTGCAGCCACCGTGGAGGACGGCGTGGCGTTTCTTCAAGAAATTAAAAATAGAATTAGCATATGATCCAGCAATCCCACTTCTGGGCATAGACCCAAAAGATTGGAAAGCAGGGGCTCAAGCACATATATGCCCACCCATGTTCCCAGCAGCGTCAGGCACCAGAGCGGAAAGGTAGAAATGACACGAGTGTCCATCGGGGGATGGACAAACCGCGGTCGGCTGGTATAATGGAATATCATTCAACCTTAAAAAGGAAGGCAGTTCTGTGCACCTGCCTCAGTGGGGATGGCCCCGGAGGGCGGAATGCTCAGCCAACTAGCCGAGAGGCCGAAAGACAAATACGGCGTGATTGCACGTGTATCAGGCCCCTAGAAGGGGCAAGTGCAGAGACTCAGAGAGTAGAATGGTGGGTGCCAGTGCCTCGGGGGAGGGGAAGTGGGGAGCGAGTGTTTCGAGGGGACCGAGTTCAGCAACACAACAAACGTTCTAGAGATGGGCGGGGGTGATGGTCAATGTCAATTATTACTGTTGACCCGCACGCTTCAAAGACGGCAAATTTAAAAAAGAAAATCCTAGGGGGCGCCTGGGTGGCTCAGTTGGTTAAGCATCTGACTCTTGGTTTTGGCTCAGGTCGTGGTCTCAGGGTCCTGAGATCGAGTCCTGCATCTGGCTCTGAACTCAGCATGGAGTTGGCTTAGGATTCTCTCCTTCCATCTCCCCCTTCCCCTCCTGCTTGTGCGCGCTCGCTCTCTCTCTCAAATAAATAAATAAAATCTTTCAAAAGAATCCCTATGCTAAGTCCTTTCAAGTTGTCACCGGTGGGCTTTCTTTTTAGTTGCATTTATAAGAAAAACATTAAAATACCAGATGGGGGTTGTCATTGGAGCAGTTTGAAGTCATAGATGCTGGTGGTCATGGGGAAGTGACTTCACCTCTCTGAGCGTCATGTTTCCTCACGGGGCCACGGGGTTAATGGTGTTGCCTCCCTCCTGGGGCCACTGAGGGTTCCATGATATTCCGTGATGTCCCCGAGACGGTCTGCCCAGTGGCCCTTAGTGCTGGCAAATACTCCTCACGCCTTTGGGGTTCAGGAATCTGAGCAGCACGGGCCCTAGTCAGTGGAGATAAGACCCCTTGCCCCACCTTGCATGCAGGGAAACTGAGGCCTGGAGGAGTCAAGGAACTTGTCGAAGGTCCGCTGGCATCCTTTGAACCAGAATGTGGTTTTTCAAATCCGTATCGGTTGGCAAGGCCAGGTGATGCTGCGGTAACTGATCTCTATATCAAGGAGTCTCAATGCAACAAAAGTTTGTCTGGCCTCCAGCACCGTCTGCTGTGAGTCCAAAGGGTTCTCCGGGGCAGCCGCCCTCCGGGTGAAAGCCCAGGGCAATTGGGCTGCGTCTGTTTTGGGAATCCAGGCTGGGATCCAGGGATCCAGGCTGCCCCCGTCCTGTGGGACCTCCATCTCTGCGCCACCGAGGCAGGGAAAATAGCATCACGTCATCTCCTCCCTCCATCTACCAGCCAGCACTGGCCGCATGGCCTCCATGGGTGGAGGGTCCCAGGAAGGAGAGAACAGGCTGCAGGTGAGTATCAGAAGCTGCTCCTCACCATCCTGGTGGGATGAAGGCCAGGGGAGTTCACACTTCCGGGTAAACTGAGTCAAAGAGAAATGAGGTTAAAACTAGAATGGTTCCTCCTCCGACCTGAGCCCCCAGCTCCCTTCCTGGGGCAAAGCTACGCTCACCCTGCGGATTCTGTGAGTTTGCAAGCAGGGTGTGCACGGACGTGCCCCTCTTGAAATACAAAGCAAAGCTAATTGTTTTTTTTCTCTCCTTGAAGAGCAGCCAGGCCACTCAACCGTGGCCTCTTGCTCCCAAGTCGGGCTGCGTCTTCCCATTTATCTCCTCGGTCTCCCCGGATGGGTGTCTGGGTGGTTCCTAAAAGTTCTGCTATTATCAACAGCGATGCAGTGGCTTTCCCTCGCCTCTTCCCTTGTCACCCGCGTGAGTGTTTCTGTGGTATAAATTCTAAAAATGGAATGGCTAGGTCAGAGGGCAGGTGCACCGAGCAGTCTGACAGTTCTCTGGTGGCAGGTGCTGGCCGCCTCCAGGCTCAGGAGGAGTGGCTAATGGAGCCCCGTGAGTTCCAGGACCGGGCTGAGTTCTCCGTCCCCGGGGCGGTGTTTGCAGACGGGCCACCGAGGGGGGGGGGAAGCAGGAAGAGGGGATGCCCTTTCCATCTCGACTCTGTGATCCCCATTCTAATACTGGGGCTCTGCTGTGCCCATTTCACAGAGAGCGAACACTGAGTTCTAGAGAGGTTGAGGCACTTGTCCACAGCTGTCCAGGGAGCAGCATCCGAGCCACAGTCTCAGCCCGGGCTGGGTCCTCTTGGTTCCAAGATCCCGGCTCCAAGCTCGGAGACCTCTCGGGTCCTTTCTTTTCGGCCCCTCTCAAAGACACTCCTGTCCCCCAAAAGCTTTCTTTCGGGAAGTTTCTGAAACTCAGAGTCTCGTTCTTTGGCTCCTCGGCTGCAGACCCACCTGTCTGTTCCTTTTCCCCTTCCTTGTTTTCTTAGCCGCTTCATCTCTTTGCAAGAGGGGATGGCTATTTATAAGGTTCGGCCTTCCAGAGAGAGCTCCATCCCCTCCACACCCCAGGAGCGGCGGAGTTCGGTCTCTCACCTCCCAGACAGCAAGAGGCTGACACCCAGCCCAGTCTGTGTCTTTGCCTCGTGGAAAGACAAGGTGTTCACTCTCTCTGCTTTGTTGTCTGGTCCCCGACTCCAGGGCTCAGCTGGGGCCTGGGTGGCCCTCCGTGGCAGGGTCTCTCTGGCAAGGGGGAAGGATGGGTCACCCCCCAGGCTATTTTGGCCAGACCTCCCTCTTGGGAGGACCTTCACGCTGGGGAATAAGGGGCCCCAGCTCAGGACTGGGGCTTGGCCTTATTGCTCCGGGGGGGAGCCCTGATTTGGAGCAGGATGGCGGTGGCGGCCTTGGAACCCAGTCCAAGTCAGATGGGATGGGGAGAGGGGAAAAGGAAAACAGGTGCAGGGACCTGAGCAGCCGTGCTCCGGGGCCTCTTGGAGGCAGAAGGGCTCTGACACTTCAGGGATAATCCATCGGGGAGCAGCAGATGCGGATGTCACCCCCAGGGGGGACGCAGGCGCCCCTAGCTGAGGGGTGGGTATGTGGAGGGCATCGCAGTGCCCACAAGAGAGGTGCTCTGCCCGGGTTGTCTCATTCGAGCCTGTGAGTTCTTCCTGGGACCTAAAGAAACCCTTGGGGGCGGCTTGACAATGACCATGAGCAGGACAAGGGTCAGAGCCAAGGGCACGCAGGGGTGACTCTGTTGCCTCTTTGAGGGGAGGACGATCAGTCTCCAGGCGTGGGTTTTGGAGTCAGACAGATCCGAGTGACTCCGCACCGGGCACAAAAGTCCCCATTCAGGTGGGCCCAGACTGGGGACTGAACACAATGATTTTGTCCGAGAGAGAGGCCTCCCGACATTGAAGCTAAGTTGTGGTTCTGTCTGCTCACCCCTGGGGTGGAGCATCGGGGGGTACTGAGTCACATCAGTGGGGGGACCTCAGGAAGCCACAATTCTCTGTCCCAAGGGGCTCCTCATTATTTACAACCGTGGGTTTCTAACTGCTTTTTTGCCCCCACTTTCCAGTCTCAACCTTGTGCTTTATTCCTTCTCAAAATGAATCTTACCCAAGTGACCACTACTGAACCAAATAGGGCTGGGGGCTGAGAGCCCACTGACCCGGCCCTCTTCGCCCGTAGTCCCAATGCCCCCGAGGGTCTCTGATCGGCTTGAAAACCACGCTTTAGACCAATAAGGGTATCACTGGCCACAGAAGTAGAGTGGCTGATAGACACCCAGAGGGGGTCATTTTCCCAAAGCATTTCTCACTGTGTTTCTGTGAAAAGACCACAGAAGGCGGGGAAGTCTTTGGATGAGAGACAGGTATTTCTGAGGATCCTGCAGGGCCTGAAGTCACTGGGCTGGGACCGGCTGGGCAGCCCTGACTCCAAGGGCCCATCTCCCTGCCAGGCAGCACCGAAATGGTCTAGAATGTTCCTGTGGGAAGCACAGGGATTGGGTGAGGACATCCCTCCGCCTTGCCAGAGCCAGACCCAGCCAGAACCCCCACCAGTCACTTCCAGCCGCCTGACCTGCAGCAAGTCCCGGCTCTGAACCTCAGCTTCCTCATCTGTAAAATGGGGCCCTGGATGAGAGGGGCCGCAGGGCCCCGAGCAAGGCTCCTGGTGAGCAAAGGATCTTAGTTAGCACTTGTTGTTGGTAGCAGTTGCGAGGGTCCCAAACCAGAGCTGAAAGGAACCTAGAACCCTCGCCCCAGAACGAGAATGGACTGACTGGGCTGAAGTCCTACAGCAGGGTCAGAGCTCAGGCCCCAAAGCCCAGGCCTCCGTGCCCAGAAGGGGAAGGCTAGTTGAGTGGAGGCCACCTTCTACCTACAGCATCACATGGGGAGAAGGGATGCCAATACCTGCCCCCCCCCCCCAGAGGCTTGCTGGAGATTTCCGGGCTGGTCACGGGGGCAGGGGAGCTCCTGGGTGCTGACCACTCCCTGCCTGGAGAGAAGGTCCTGCTTCGTCCCCTGCTGCACTTTGTTCTGGACAACCAGGAGCCTACCTGGGGTGGAGGCAGGGGTAGTGGGCACGGGTGAGCTAGATCAGGGAACAGCCACTGAGATGCTGATCTAGGCTCGGTGTGTGGCAGTTAGTATGGGGAGGCCCCACGTCCTCGGGAGGAAACTGAGGCCCTCTGCTCAAGGCCACAGACTGGACAGGGGCTGCCTGCGACACACTATGACTCGGGGCCCTGACTACTTCCTCCTCCGCCCTTTGCCTGATTTTTAGGAACTGGCATCATACCTTTAGAATGTGTTCCCCATGCCTCCTTCAAGCCTCGTAAGCTGTGGGGATTTGCCAGAGGGGCCTTGAAATCTTCCAGACTCCCAAACAGATTTGAGAGTGGTTTTAGCCCCAGAGAACAGGACGTCAGTCCCTGGCCCCATCTTACAGAGGGGGAAAGCGAGGCCCAGCCAGCTGACGGACTTGTCGCGGTCCCCGGTCCCGGGGTAGCGGCGTGGCCTCTAGCTCCATCCCTGACCCTCCTGGGAGGGCCGACGCCCTTGGCCCAGCTCCCACCTTCTCCCCCAACTCCAGCGTCCCCAGTCCTCTGGAGGAAGATTTCCGCGGTCCCGGTTGGGGGTGCCAGACTGCCAGTGACGAGTGTTTTTTTAATCCCAGCCCCTCTGACTTAGACGATTAGTCTTATTTAAGGCAGGGAGGAAACGCCAGAGCCTGGCAGCCGGTCACCTCCGGGCGGCGGTCCCTCTTTGCCTGCCTCAGGTGCCCAGTTCCAGCCGGAGCAGGAAAGGGAGGGGGGAGACGGGAAGCTGGGGTAGGAGAAGGCGGGAGGAGAGGGACCGAGGAGGAGGAGAATGGAGAAAGGGGAGGACACGGAGAGGGTAGGAGAGGGAGGCGGGGAGACGGGAGAGGGGGAATAGGACTCGGAGTGGGGCGAAGAGGGAGTAGGGGGGCAGAACGGGGCAGGAAGGAGAGGAGGGCGTGGGGGAGGAAGAGCACAGAAGGGAACAACCCCTTTGGCAGCTCCCCAAGCAGATAGGAGGGAGGGAGATACACAGATGAATAATTTACTACAGAAATGCAAAAAGAATTTAGAAACTCTCAATTTATAAATATTTATTTTCACAAGTTCGCCCCCTCCTGACGCTCTCCCCCTTGCTGGTCTTTTTTAGGGGGGGCCTCCACCTCTCCCCATCTCTGCGCTGTCTCTGTGTCTCTCCCACGATCGCTCTCGCTATCTCTGTACGGGGCTGTGACTGTCTCTCCCAGGCTCGCCCCCTCGGCCTTTGCGACTGGGGTGGGGGCGGGGGTGTGCTTTCGGGGCTGCGTCTGTCTTTCCTCCACCTCCGTCCTCTGCCGCGTGCGTCTCTAAGCCCTGTCTCTCTCGGTCTCTCGCTGTCTCTGCGTCTCTCGCTGTCTCTGGGTCGGCGGGGTTCTCTCCAGCTCCGGGAGCCCAGCCCCCGCCCGCGCGCCCCTCCCGGGGCAGGAGGCCGCAGGGTCGGGTGGAGCCCTCGTGGGGGGCGGGGGCGAAACCCTTTGAAGGCTCCGAGGGGAGAGGTCGTTTCCCTGGCAACCGGCTGCCGATTGGCTGAGCCGCGATGGATTAAAGAGCAGGCTCCGGCCGGCGGGGGCGGGGGAACTGTGGGGGCCACGCCCCTGTCACGCCCCCAACACGCCCCCTGCCCGGCTGCGGGGCGCAGCGGAGGTGGGATTTTGGAGACTCTTGGCGGGGCGATGGGGGAGGCGGTTCCGCGGCAGGTAATCGGTCAATCAGTTAACCAGTTAATCAGCCGGTGGGGCAGTCAGGCCCACAGAGCAGGAGTTAAGAGCTGGGGGTGTGGAATGATGTGGAGCTGAGTTCTAATCCCCCTCGAGCCTCTTCCCAGCGGTGGGTCCCTGAGCGAGTAAGTCCCTGCGCGCCCGCCTGCAGCGCTCGCCCTCCCGGCCAGTCCCTTTCATTCACAGCTGGAAAAGGGAAGACCCTAGAGCTCACAGAGGGACCCTGGAGGGTCACCGGCCATTTAACAAGCCCAACAAAATTTCCTTGCTTCTTTCGGGCTGCTTTCCGTGAGCCGGGACCTGTGAGGTGACCCCGCCCTTGACAGCACCCGCCTCAGTGCCAGACCGAGAAAGGGTCCTGGGTTTGGGTTGTATCACCTGCTCCCTTGATCTCTCCTCTCCTAGAGGCGTGGGGAAACTGAGTCCCAGAGAGGCCAGCTGGATGTCCTGGTTGCCTAGCGCCGTGAGTTGGATGCCAGCCCCTTTCCTTAAGCTATTTCTGAGCCTGACACATAAGCTCCAGAGAGCTGGGGAGAGGGGAGCATGTTGGTTAATAATGGAGGAATCCTCCAGCAGCGTCCTCAGGGTCACCAGCTGGAAGAGACTCTTGACACACACCCCCACTCCCTGCAACTTAAACCCAAGCGTGTTATTTAGTAAGCGAACTCTGGTTTCTTGGTGGGAACACAACCCTCGTACAGGCACCAGCTCCTCCTTGCCCGGTGCCTCCCTCCTGAAGTTGGACAGGAAGATGGTGAAGGGGCTGATGGAACACTGCCCCCCAGGAAGGACAGGCGAGTCACCAGGAAGGTGGTTCAGGAAGATTGCAGTGGCCCCTTTAAGCCGCACTGCTGGCTACTCTAATCCGGCTGCAGCAATCCTTCCAAATCAGGGTCCTGGGGTTGCTCCAGTGGCGTGGGGGGGGACAGGGGACGGGACAGGCGTGGCCTGCAGAGCTCTTCCAGGGCTGGGGACTGCTGCAGGGCCACCGCTCCTTGTCCCCAACCCCCCTATATGGGCAAATACACCCCCCCCACACACACACACCGTGCTATGCAACAAACACAGGAATTCCTCCTGTCTCCCCAACGCTCCCACCGGGACCGCATTGTGTGTCTGAGGCCTGCAGGCCCCCAACCCACTCCTGGCCTGCCCACACCGGCTGTTCTGCAGCAAGGATTTCTCCAGAACCCTGTAGCCCTCTTCAAAGGTTCTAGGCTCCTTGCCCCATACCCTCAGAGCCCCAGGACTCCCCAAGTGTATTTAGAACCCGGACCCACCTAGGAACTGATCAGACCGGAGGGTGGAGGTGTGGTGGTGAGCAGTACGCAGGTTGAAGGGGGGAAGTGCGTCTAGATGCCCAAGGTGGCCCAGGGTCCGCCATGCGCGAGCTTGTCCCCAGTGGGGGTGTTCTCCCTTCATTTTACAGATGGGGAAGGTGAGGCTGGGAGGCATAACACACCCGAGATTCCCTAGCTGCCAGGAGGAGTGGCTGAGCTTTGAGCCAAGTCTCTGGGGCCCAGGCTCCAATGAGCGCCAATGGGCGGGCTCAGCAGCACCTGCCCCTCGTGCAGGTCACTTTTCCACCTGCAGGCTGGGACGTTTGAACACATCCCGCCATCTTTTCCCTAATGTTGGTTTGGGGTTCCCCCCAGGCCTTTTGGGGCTGTAAGACACATCTCTGACTGCATCTATGGGAGAGAAAGGGGAAAAGAGCGGGGTGGGGAGGGCCCTCAGTCAGGCTGTGCCCTCTCCAGCGAGTAGGTCCCCCGGCCCAGCCAGAGATCAGACTGTGGGACAACCTGCATCCCAGGTGGCTCCAAGGGCAGGGAGGGCACAAGAGACTTTAGAGGAGTCAGAGAGGACCTGTCCCAAGACATGAGGTCGGAGCCGAAGCCTGGGATCTGGCCCCACAGTGAGCTGTGTGACCTCAGGCAAGGCCCTCTACCTCTCTGAGCCTCAGTCAAAATAAGGGGGCTGTGTTCCCTATTTTCTGAGGATCCTTCCAAGTGGAATAGTTGAGGATTTGAGTCTTTTCATCCTCCACCAAACCTCTCCTGTAACTCAGTAACTTCACAAAGGCTGTGCGCGGGTGCAGCAGGCGTGAGCTGCGGAGGGTCAGGGGGACCCATTCTGGCGGGAGTGAGAAGCAGAGTACAATGACCCGCCCCCAGCACTAGGCGCCGTGGCCGGGGCAGCTCCGAGCAGCTAATAATCACCACTCTACCCCCGTCCCTGTTTAACTTGTGCAAAAACCTCACGCAGTTGTTAGCAATATTATCCGCATTTTGCCCATGAGAGGCTGGGGCCCCTAGGGGCAGGCACCCATCTGAGTTTGTCCAGCTGGCCAGTGTGAGGCCAGGCAGATCCCAGCCTTGGGACGACACGGCTGCCTTGATGGCTATTAGCAAAGTCTTCAAAGTGGAGGCCTCTTAGGAGCTGAGTCTAGAAGGATCTCTCCAAGTGGGAAAGGAGGCCGAGAACACTCCAGATGGAGGGCATATGTACTCTGAACAGGGGCAAGGTGAAGCGTGGGAGCGCCCGAATGCCATTAGGGCTGAAGGTCTGGCATGGGGTGGGGGGCAGTGAGGATGGGGTGGACCCCTGCTATCCACCCACAGGGGTCCTGTAGGACGCCATTCCGGTTATCTGTTGCTATGTAACAAACTGCCTCCAATCCCATGACTTCCAGCAATAGCTTCTCAGCCTCTCTCGCGATGCTGGGGTCGACCGGGCTCAGCCGGAAGGTTCTTGATTGAGTCTCTCCTGTGGCTGCAGCCAGATGGCATCATCTGAAGGCTCGACTGCACCGGGTGCCCAAGATGGCCTCATCTCGGGGTCTCCTCTGCCCTTTTCAGCACCTAGACTGATTTCCTATGTCAAAGCTCAAGGTTCTGAGAAGCAGGAGGGGAAGCCGCCAGGCCAGTTAAGGAACTGCTCTCGCGTTGCCTCCTCCAGGCCCTACTGGCCTTGTGGCCCAGCCAGAGAGCAGGGAGGCCCCAGCACTCCGGAGTGGGAGTGCAAAGAATCTGTGGCCGTGTTTAACCTGCCCGGGACGCTAATACGTACTTCACAGAAAAAGTGGAATTTGTGGCTAACTATGTTGTAGGAAAGGCTGGATTAAGCAAAGTCAAGTAGGGTTGTGTCCTGCAGGACTTGTCAGAGCCTTCACATGCTGATGTGGATGCCCGGCTCTAATACAGGGAAGGAGCTTGTAGAAGTTCTCAGCCAGTTTTGGTTTGACGGTCAAGGCAGGGGTCACATCTCGAGTGGGAGATACTCGGCCTGGGAGGCTCCTTCTGAGCACCCCACTTTGGGCAACGCTGCTCCATGGCCTTCAGATCCAGCCTCCGGAGTACCCTGTGTGGATATGATGAGATAAAGCTGGGTCTGTCTGTGGCTGCTGCCACGGTCCTGGGACACCTGCCAGCCACAGTCATCTCCCCCAGCAGGCTGGGCCTGGCCGCACCCACTCAGGCCCCCCTCCTTCTCTCCTTCCTTCCTGATCCTGAGAAAGGGGCTTCCTGCCTTGGGTTTCCTGGCAGTCCCCTCTGTGGGCGCCTAGTCGGTGGCCCGTGAAGGGGCCTCACGGCCTGACCATGTGACCTTGCCCCAGTCTCCACCTCTGTTTCCGGTTCACTCACGTAAGGGCGATGAAGGCCTTTCTCACCAGTTGTGTGTGAGGACACTTCTCCAGTCTTTACTGGGGATCTGCTGGGGAGGTAGGCCCTGTACCCAGCAAGTTTCAGGCTCTGGCTCATGTCATTCTGTCTGGGCCTCAGTGTCCTCATCTGGGAAATGGGGATGGTAATGGTGCCCACTGCACAAGGTTCGGTGAGGAGAGCTGGGCACCAGGCACCACATGAAGAGATGTGGACCCAGCCCAAAGGTCTCGACCACAAAGGCCTGGGTGTAGCCTGATCTGACTGCCGGCAGAGTGGACCCAGTGAGTGGGACACAGTTTTGGGGGAGTGTGCGGGGTGCAGTGCCTGCATGCCCCGTGCAGGGTGGGCTGTCTGCAATCCCTCCCGGGGTGGGGGGAAGCTCCATGGCCTGGTGTGTCCCCCTCCCCCACGCCATTGGCTGCTTCCCCTCCCTCTCCTAGTGCTGGTCCAGGGCCAGCTGCCCCCACTGTTCCAGGAGGCCAGGCAGACACAGAAAGGGGAGGGCTGCTTCCTGGGGAGCAGAAATCACAAAGTGGTGCCCTCTTCAGCCCTCCCTCCCCGGCCTGGACCGACCCAATGGCCCTAGGGCCAGTCTCTGAGCCCCTCGGATGGATCCCACCACCCTCCAGCTTGGGCATGGGACACCAGGCCTCAGTTTCCCCCTCTTTCTGACCCCAGGACTGCTCCTGCCTTGAGTGGCTGGCCAGAGGGTTGTATGAGATGCTGTCCCTGCCTCCACCAAAGGCAGCTCCAACGTGGTGTGGGGCGGCCCCCCTTCTGTCCCTGCAGGGATTCTAGCCAAAGTCCTGCGGGTGAGGTCCAGGGGGGTCCAGGAGCTGCAGCAACAAGATCCAGGTCCTCCCGGCAGCCGAAGCTGGGGTTCGGGACACCCTGGGGGAGGGCGGCGCCTGGGTGGGTCTGTTCCACCAGCCCCTCTGTGCCACCCACGGAGGGTGAGTCCCCACACTTCACTGCCCATCCTGGAAGAACCCCTCTGCTCCCCCTTATTTTCCCCCTGGAGTGCTTGCTGCTTCAGCCTCTTCTGTGGCCCCGGCCTGCAGGTCCCCACGTCCTGACCCGGGACTGTCAACCCCCTCCTGCCCACACCGCACTCCCTTCCCACCCTCCGTTCTCTCTGCAGCGGAGCCCGGCGGTATCAAGAAGACCCGCTATGAAGTCATGCAGACCTGGGAGCCCACCCCAGCTGTGCCGCCTCATGGGGCTGAGCCTCAGTTCTCACATTTGCTGAATGGGGACAGTGACAGCAGGGCCATCCGAGGGCTGTATAAGGCTGAAGTGAGGCATGATTTCACGTCCTTGGTCGGCGGAGGAGTTTACAGAATACCCACCGTTAACATTGCTGCTGCTACCGCCGCACGGCCCCCAGCCTGCTCTGTTGTGATCACCCCGAGCCTGTGGCTGGATATCCTCATGGCAGCCCTCTGCACTCGGCTGCTCACAGCTTGAATTGCTTAATCGTCACACGGAACATTCACTGGCTCCCCATTGCCTCTCCTGGGACATAAAAACTCCAGCTCATTTTCAGAGCTCTTCAGCCCCTTGTTTGCCTGGATTTTCTAGTGAGGCTGCCCTGATTCGTGCCCCAAAAGGCCTTCAGGGAGGTTTCCTTCTAGCTGGTTCCTCACTTCCTGCTCCCTGCGTGACCCCCACAGGGAGCTGGGTGGCCCGGGGAGGCTCACTCACCTCCCAGAGCTGCTAGTCCCTCAGCTGCAAAGTGGGGCTCGTGATACCAGCCCCTGTGGTCATGGTCCCCTCTCAGGGGTTGGGGGGGGCAGTGGGACACTGGGTGTGTCAGGCACATGCTCAGAGCTTGAGGAGGGACAGCCTGAGCCTCGTGGCCCGCCTGGTCTAGCCCACGGCCCCGCACGCCGACTCTGGAGCGGGGCCAGAATCCTTGTCTTCTCAGGATTCCCGTCGTTCCAGGCTGAATATTACCCTGATTGTGTTGTAGGGAAGGGAAGAGAACATTTGTTCTTTTTGAGAAAAAAAAATAACATTTTTCTCCATTTACAAAAGTAATACATGTTAATTGTGGATAATTTTGAAATTAAGATAAACCAGAGAGAAAATTTTAAATTATCTATAATTCATCACCCATCTAGAAGCACTTTGAACACTTGAGCGTCTAGCCTCCACACTTGGTAATGAATGTGGAGCGCAGGCTCTGCTTTGAGCCGGGCAAGGGGATCACAGAACATGCTCTGTTTTGTAGCCTGGGTCTTCCATTCACCAGCAGGACCCGAACGTCTGCGCCACCCAGAGCCTCTGCCCCGTCGGACCAGCGGCTGTTAGACGTGCAGGGTCTCAGCCCGGATCCCCCCATTTATTTCCCAGCATCCCTGGGGGGGCACAGTACAGTTTGGGGGGCAGTCCCAAGGCCCCCTTTCCAAAAGCAGCCCCCTGCCCCGTTGTGTAGTCATGCTCACACTTCCTAGCCGGTCCTCTGTTACTGAACACGGAGGTGGTTTCAGGTTGTGATGTCGTAAATAATGACAGTGCGTGGCATCATGAATGGCTAAAGCCCTGGGCACATCATGGATGTTTTCCTGGCGCGAATATTAAGGAGCTTCCCTGAACTCTGCTTCCCCCACATTCGCTCCCTTTCTCCCTCCCGGAACATTCTGGGGAGAATGGGGGGTAAGGACCATCTACATCCTTGTTCTGCAGAGGAGTAAGTGGAGACTTGGGGCAAGGTCAACCACACTGTCCCCTGGTGCCACCAACAGTGGCCAAGCCAGGACCCAACCTTTGCCCCCCACTCCTTCTACTGGCCTTTGCTAGAGGTAGGCTCCGGTGTGCACCGTGTGGGTCTTGTGCCCGCCCTGGGCTGGGTGCTCAGCACCTTCCAGTCTGCCCTGTCCCTGCCCGATGGGACCAGTTTGCCCTGGTGACAGATGAGGCGTGACAGTGCCATGCTTGGCTGGGCTGGATGGGGCAGCCTCACTCTGCTGTGGGGACCTCAAGGGGATGGTGGGCGGGGCTTCCAGGTTCTAGGGGGGAGGGGAGTGGGACTCCAGCTCAGAAGAGAGGAGAAGCTGGGAAGGACAACAGCAGGGGACCTTCTACTTCCCAGGGGTGCCCGTGGCAGGAAACTCAGCCTTATGAGCATGAATCCTTTTGGGGGAAACCCTTGGCGGGGAACAGAATACGGTGATGGCAGCAGATTCTATTAAAAGCAATTCTCATTACTGTACCATTAATTATTAATAGGATTGGGCAAATAAAGGATGGGAAAACCCAGCTGGGCCTGACTCAAATCTTGCCTCTGAAGCAAATGGCTTTTGGTTCACATCCAGGAGACCCAGCCATGAACGTGCCTGTTGGAAAAGTAATGACAACCCTGAGGCTTCTACGGCGGGACAGGCACCGCTTCTATCTGCTTAAAAAAGATAAAGAAGAGGAAGAAGCAAGCCGAAGACAGGGAACCCAGAGGAGGGAGACATTGACCTCATCCTCCTCCCCACCCCCACCCAGGATGACGGGACCCCGGGGGCTGTTTAGCCTCTCCAAAGAGCCAGAGAGGGGTTTCTCCATGTAGCAGCAGAAACGACCGTGAGAACAAGGCCAGGAGGGAGTGCCAGCTTTGGATTGAAGAGACCTCCCCAAAAGAGAGATTTCACCCCTCCTTCCTGCACCCCCCATTCCTCGATCCTCACCGAACTCCTATCTATTCTTCAAAGCCTAGCTCCGATGGCCTCTTCTCCGGGCAGCCCTGCCCCTGTCTTAGCTGTGCTAACTACCAAGGATATGGACGCTGTCCCTGTCCTCGTGGGGTGCCAGTCTGGCAGGCGTCTAGTGAGGTCCTTAATCAAATAACCATCACAGAATATCGTAACAAATGGACAGCACGCTCTAAAGCAGGGAGATGGAATCCATGCACCGAAGGGTGGGAACCCGGTGATCTTCTCTTCCTCTCCCCTGGAACCACTCGGTGCCTGGAGCAAATTCGGTGCTCAATAAATGTGTTTGATTTCACAGATGGCTGATCTGGGGGCACAGGAACTCGGTCTCTGAGTTGGAAGGGCTGCTGGGGAGGTCAGCTTTGCCGAGCAGAGGGAGCAAGGGGTGAGGGCCCTGGCTTTTCCTGCGTCCTGACTCCTGCGTCTTCGCAAAAACTCTTCTGGGTTATTCGCTGATTTATCCCGACATCCACTATGAAGCCAAGCAGCGAAGGCACTTTTTTTGGAATAAATAAATGTAAATGAATGAGTGAGTCTGGGCTTAAAAAAACACACACACACACAAAGTCTGTGGCCTTCCATGTAAAATGGCATCTAACGAGAAACCCCGATACAGCTGTTCTTATTTTTCCATTAAATTCTCATGAAGGCAGAGAAAAGACAGAACCTCACTCAGTGCAGCGAAATAGCTCCCAGCTCCAGTCTGGCATCCAGGAGGAGGCACGCTGATGATATCGGCGGGGACAGAACCACGGGGAAACCTCGGGACGCAGAGATCAGGGACAAACATGGGAAGGTGCTCAGACCTCCTCCATCACGTGTCCCCTACTCAGACCTGGAATCTGGGGCAGTCTGAAAACTGGACAGTTGTCCCTCTCCCACAGATGCTATTGGAGTGATGTCCCCTGGTCTTCCAGAGAAGGTGGGCAGGGCAGATGGCTCTCATGGTGCATCGGCTTCTGGGAAGCAAACGTGAATGTGGGGGGGCGGGGGGGAGCAGCAGGAACCTCCCCCCTCCCCCAGGAGCAGTGCATGCTGGGAGTTCTGCTTGTTTCATCCGTTCAGAATATCCAAGAACCGGAGAGAAGGGCAGGAGCAGATACTGCCTTCGATCAGCAGAGCTGCCGTTGGCAGAGACCTGTAGGGACGGGGGAAATGGATTGAGCAAAGCCCACTTGATTCTGTTGCCCAGACCAAACACCAAGGGTGGGAATCAGCCATCACACAAGCAGTAAGAGAGCAGGAGCAAAGGCAATGTACACACCCCTTATAGTCTCCAGGTGAGGATTATGTTAATTCTATTTCCAGGGGGGGAGGGGACGACCCAGAAGAAAAAGCACCACCAATAAAAGATGGATGAAACACGTGTGGAACATGGAGAAGGGATTGGTGTTCTGAAACACGGGAAGATCGGGCAGAGGCTTCCCGAAGGAACCAGAAGGAAACGTCAGGAAACAGGGTGGCAACTTTAATGGAAAGCCATGTCTTGCCAGACAAGAGCGGGAACCACAGGGCAGCCCCAAGGCAAATCTGGAAAGGGGGGATGGATAATGAGAAGGGGTGCACGGATGGTTACTGCGTTGAACCGTGGTCCTGAAGAGATATGCCCAAGTCCTAACCCCTGGCGACTATGAATGTGACTTTATCTGGGCAAGGGTCTTCGCAGATATAATCAACAATGTCAAGATGAGGTCACCGCGGATTAACTGGGTGGGCGCTAAATCCAACAATAAGTGTCCATCTAAGAAGAGAAAACTCAGAGAGAAAATGAGAAACGCAGGGTGGTGTGGCTATGAGCCAAGGAACACCAGGTATTTCTGGCAACCTCTGGAAACAGGTTCGCCCTCAGAAGCTCTGGAAGGAACCAACCCTGCCAATACCTTGATTTCAGACTTCTAACATCCAGAGCTTCAAGAGAATGGATTTCTATTGTTGTAAGACACCCAGTCACAGAAATGGGTACACCAGCCCTAGGAACCAGGTGCAGGTGGGGTGAGGAAAGACTCAAGGAAGAGAAAAAGCAACAGTATCCAGATCCACACGGGAGGCAGTAAAAAGCAGAAACTGGAATGCAGAAAAAACAATCAGGGACAGACAGGCCAACCTAGAGACACTTCCAAAGAGTGTGACGGCAGACGAGAACTGAAAACAAAGCATGAGAAGTTCATGGGGATGAGAAGGCAGCAAACACACACCCGGGGGTTCTTGAAGAAAAGGCCAGAATAGGAGATGACTGAGAAATATAATGAATGGAAACTCGCCTGTGCTTTAAAATGAAACAGAAAGATCCGACTGTGCAGATTGGAAAGGTTCACTGCATTCCGGGGAAAATTAATGGAGACTTCTATCGAGACATGTTCTGGAAAACAGTGTGTGACTTATGCAAATAGGGACAACTTGTATATGCCTCCAGGAAGGAAAGAATAAACCCAGGCCGGTTAAGATTGTGTTATACTGGATGCCAAGTGATAAGGGAACTGCGTTTATGAGGTTTGGGGGAAATACCGAAGCACTTATTACAGAGAGATACGCTCCCATCAGCTGGGAGTCGAAGGATGATAACCCCGCGGCTTAAAAAGTCTGGGCATTCGCACTGAAACTAGTTAAAAAGCAGCAAGTCGGAAGAATTATTGTGAAGATCGTTTCCAGACCGAATACAAATGTCAAAAATTATTGTTAAATGACAAATCGTAGAATGGAAAAATAACCATCGAACCATCTGGATCTGAAGCTTTAAATCACAGCAACATGGATCCAAGGCGGGCGGAGACCCTCAAGATACCCCAAATAAGAGGAATTCACCAGGCCCCCTTTTCCAGTTGTGTTCCGATCGCCTGGCAGTTACGAATGAGGCTTTTTCAAGATAGAGCAATGGGAAACAAAATATCTACCGACCAAAATCTGGAGAAGACTCAAGCAAAGATTCGGAATGGCAAAATAAGTTGCGGAAACAAAAGGAAGCAGCCACCTTGGGATGAAGCGATCAGGCTGTGACCAACTTCCTTGCCGAAGCAAAGCCTACCGCCCTGCCACTGGGTCCAGTGTTAATTATGAATGTAAATGTGTGACGTTTTCCTAGTAAAGTACCAAAGACTCTCAGATTGGATAAAACAAAAACTAAGATGGAAAGCCAGCTCTACGGGGCTTACCAGAAATATGCTTCAAACCAAGGGACACGGAAAGGTGAAAAATGAAAGATTGGAGCAAAGTTATCCGAGGTAAGTTCAGGTCAAATGAGACAAGCGGTAATATTTAGAGCAGAGAAAGAATCAGAGGCAAAAATCTGGACATGAGACAGAAGGCCATTTGTATTGATAAAGACTACAAGTGAGAATAAAGATCTGGTCGTCACGATCTTTTATGTCCTATACAGCATTAGACCCAACCAGGCGAGCAATAACTTAGACACACATAGAAAGAACAACAACAAAAAAAGACGAGACTTAACACACTTCTGTCGTTGACATCTTTAAATTGTATCCCCCCAACACATTTCTGGGGGATTGGAAGAATAGAATTAATAAGGTTGATTTAATAACTGAACTTTGTACCTTACAAATAAAAGATACTCATTTGTGTGCCACAGCCCATCAAACATTTATGAAAATTGATCATATATTAGGCCATAAAGAAAAATTCAATATAATCCCCAAAGCAGATAGAGCGAAAGCCTCATTGTTTGACCACCATGCAATTAAGCTAGAAATTATTAACACAAGTTTAAATTAAAAAGCCAACCATTTGAAAATTAAACACGACTTTTGTAAATAACTCTAAATAGAACCTACATGACAAACTACTTAAAAAAATAGCACTGCAAATATCACATATCTAAACATATGGGAAGGTGGTTAAAATGTTATGAGGAGGAAAATTCATAGCTCAGTGTTGTGAATTTCTTAAATAAGAAAGGGTGGAAGTCAATAAAAATAAAAGCAGAGTTTCATAAATTAGGGAAGAGAAAAAAAACACCAGAAATAAAAGATAAATCTATGACTTGTTCTTTTGGAAACTCTAATAAATTAGGTGAACTTCTGGCAGATCCAAAGATAATAAGCAGAGAGAAATGAATGCACAATAGGAACACAAATATTTTAAAAATCAAATTACATTAAGTGAAGCCTTACGATAATAAGTTTGAAAATATGAAGAAACAGATAGTTTTAGTGGAAAATATGTATAATCCAAACCAATTCAACAAGTAGAGGAAAACCACAAAATCTATTACTACAGAGTAAATGGAAAAGGTAGGGAACGAGCTACTTCCTAGAGAAGTGTGGGGTCCCAACACTTTTACTAGCAACTATCCACATATTTCAGATATTCTGAAATATTCCGAAAGACAGAAAGCTTCCCCAGCCATCTTAAGAATGTGGGATAACCCTAACACAAAGAGTTGGCAGAAAACTACAGCCCAGTCTTGCTTAGGAACATGATAGAAATTCCAAAGAAAACAGCAGCAAATAATCCCGGGTGACATCGTGCAGGTCATAAGAAACCAAAGTCTGCTCAAATGAGCTCAGGAAAAGGGGAGCTCGGGTCTGAGAAGTCAGAGCCTTTGCGGAATTGAAGGGTCACACGGGCAGCCAGGCTTGGACAGAGACATGCATTGTCAAAGCCTGTGAACCCACAACTTCACTCACCTTCCCCTTTGTACCAGCCTCCGGTGCTACTCATCACACAGCCAAGACCCGGTGACTTTTCAGGTGGACTTTCAGGGTCCCGAGGATAAAGTCAGCAATGAAAGGATGCATCCTTCACGTGCTTGTGGTGATATCTATGAGGCTTCCCTGGCTGGGATTGCACTTTCCAGTGGGCTTAGGCAGGGCCACCTGCTGAGGTCCTCTGTGTCATTCCTGGGCAGAAGCACTTCCTAGCTTGTACAAGACTCTCCAAGTCTCTTGCTCTTGCCACAGCAAGGATGTGGGCATTTGATGCTGTGGAGGTGCGATGCTGAGCCAGTCACAGCTGTAACTGAGACACAGTGGCCTGGACCCGCAACTGACTTGAACGTGAACAAGAAATAAACCCCTCTCAAGCCATGGGATTGTGACACTATTTGTTACTGCAGCCAAATCTAACTTATCCTGACTGATTCGATGACAAAGATCTGTCTCAAGCCAAGAGCCCACATCATATTTAATGGTGAAGCACTGGGAATATTCTTAGTCGTGTCCAGAATAAGGGCAGGATGCTTAATGATGCCTCTGTAATTTGACATGGCTCTGAAACTATTAGACAATGCAATAAGACAAGAAACAGAAATTAAAGAGCAACAACTAAAAAGACAAAATTATCCTTATT
>CM053615.1:72536240-72548919 GCA_028646535.1 Procyon lotor
CCCTTTATTTCCTCAACTATAAGATAAGCTCTGGGGGCCTAGCTTGGTGAACAAAGCCCCTCAGCACCCCACTCCCTCTTGGACCCCTGCAGACCCCCTCCTTTCTCCACATGATCCTCCCGAATCCAGCCTCTGGTCTCTGAATGTCCCAGGCAAGTCCTTGCTTCTGTACTTTGTACACGTTACCTCCGCCTGGAACATTCTTCTCCCAGGAATCAGGGAATCTAAATCAGGTTTTGAGGGATGAATAGGAGTTCTCCAAGGGGATATGTGGGAGAAGGGCCCTCTGTGCCCTCACCAATTCTCTGATTGTGTGTACCTCGTTTTGTCGTAATTATTTTGTTCAGGTGCTTCCTTGGAGACAGTTTATAATCTTCACTACCACAGTTTTAAAATCAGAATATATGGCTTTGCCTCTCGCTCCCATGCTTCCCTGGGGCCTGGACTTGGGTATCGGCCAGCCACCTCTCCGAATACTTTTTTGATAAGCTGAGGGTTAACATATTATCCTCTGCATTGGGTTGCCTTGAAGTTTAAATGCGCTCCCACACGTGAGGGGCTTAGCCCAGCACGTGGTGTAGAGTTGACGCTTCATTATTTTGACACCTTTCCTTCCGCCCGGCAAGCTCCGTGAGACCCGGGAGTGCATCTCCTCATCTTTGGACCCTTAGGGGTCAGGGATGAGACCTCTCCTAGAGCGGACCCCAGGAGGATGGGTCTGTGGGCAACTCAGGGCTCTGCTGCTCTGCCCTCTGTCCCTGGACACTGTCCCCAACTTGAATGCCATTGTTTACTGCGCTCCTGGAAAGGGCCTCCTGTCTCTCTGGGGCCTCCAGCTCTAGAAGTGAGAAAAGCCTGCGGGCCCCACGGGGTGAGAGGAGCCAGGGCATGTCGGTCGCACAGCCCTAGCTTAGGAGAAGGGTCGGGCAACTCTGCCGTGCGTTTGGGGGTGCTCGCCCCCCATCCCGCTCCCTCGGGGCCTGCCCGGTGTGGGGGAAGGAGGGCAGGGTGCCTGGGAGGCAAGAGGACGGGCCCCAGCTGCAGAGCTGGAGCTTGGATCTCTTGATCTCTCCGCTGCACCAAGAGGTGGAGGCAGCCAGGGCCCTGGAGATGGTCTCCATGACAACAGCTGCCACTCACTCCCCATCTCGGATGTAAATTAGTTACAATTTTATTAGTGTGCAGAATTTCAAGAGGCCGGATCCTGCTTTGGAAGGCAAAAGGATGGGGCGGTGGGTGGGGGGTGATTGCGGGAGAGAGTTTCCAAATGCTTCATAGCCCCGAGAGGACCCCAAGCTCCAAGGTGGGTCCGTGCAACGCCCTCATTTGTCTGTGTCAGCCCGCCTGGGCTGGGGAGCCAGCCTGTGTCTGGAGAGGGGCGACACAGGCTGGGGGTGCCCGCAGGGTGCCCAGTGGGCTCCTTGCCTTGTCTGGCCTCCTCCTCGATGGATGGGGGAAGGCAGCTGAGGTTCCTGGGAGTCACTCGCTGGCTCGACGGTGCCTGGTTTGCCGGTGGCTGGGCTCTCCCCCACCCCTGTCTGCTCACCCTTATGGGTCAGAGGTCACCGAGACACTGCTGGGCACCAGGGCGGGCCCATCAGAGCACTGCCAGGAGTCTGGATGTCCGGGCTCATGAAGGGGGAAGCCCTGGGTGCCAGGAGTCTGCGCCGGAGCCACAGCCAATGCGGCTGAGTGGTCCCCAGACCTCGGCCTTCTGGTGTTTGATACTTGGAATCACGTGGGCATGAGCACATGTGTGCACACACATACATTTCTTTCCCTCGAGGAGGAAAGAAGGGACAGATTTGTCTCTTCCTAAGGCTGTTGTTAAAATTAGTTGCGTCCCCCAAGGCACCCACCGTGGGCGCCCCTGAGGTGTGGCATTGCTCCCGCCACTGCAGAGAGCAGGCCCCAACGAGACGGCAGGCTAGAGACCTCATCGGGGGCCCGCACCTCATTTGTGGTGACACTGAGGCCCCCTCCCCAGGGGCTGCAGGGCAGGGCCAGGCGCAGGGGTGGGGTGCCGGGCAGATCAGGGAAAACTCTGGAAGGCATGAGTGGCCGGGCAGGAGGGGCGTGCCTGGCCGAGGGGACAACCCGAACGCAGGCTTGGGGACGTGACAAAGCCTGAGCAAAGGCTCAGGGCTCGGGAGGCTGGGAGGACGGGTGGGAGACAGATGGGTGGTTGGCCAGGGTACGAGCTGGGAGGATGGATGTGAGGTTGTGGGAGGTTAGAGAAAGCTGAACGAGGAAGGTGGCTGGGAAGACCGACAGACTGGATGAAGAGGGACAGGAGGCTGGTTGGCAGGACGGCGGGGGGGCTGTTTGCGTGGCGGTCCAGCCTGTGGGCTCTGCTGATGGGCCCGGGGACTCCACTCCCAGCTGTCCCCCCGACAGGAGGCTGGAGATGGGGTGCGATGAGGGTGAGGAAGGAGCCCTAAACAGGAGACTTACACAGAAAGCCAAGTGCATTGGGCAGGACGGAGCCTGGCACACAGTAAGAGCTTGATAAAAGTCCGTGCCATGATTTCATCCCCTGTCCTGAACTCAGGCTGCCCTCAGGGGCTCAGAGTGCCCTGAGCCGGGGGATCGATCCTGCCCCAGGGTCCCTGGGGAGGGACAGAGCAGGGTCCCTAGGTGGCCTGACTTGGGAGGGAGAAGAGGGTGGTGAGTTAGGGGCGGGGCTCGGGGCCTGTGTCACAGGGCACTCGGGACAGGGGGCAGGGCTAGGGCATTGGTGCCCACGGAAGCTCACTCAGCCCCGAGGGGTACCCGTGCTGGAAGGAGGGGCGAAGCCAGGAGCCGGGGTGAGGGGGACCGCTGTGCTTCGTGCCTGGCGGCGAGAGGGCTGGACCAGGTGGCCACGTGAGGTGCTTTTAAATAGGGGAGCTGCTCTGACAGTCTCTTGCTTGCCCAGTCGGCCACCAGGTAGATGGGAGCGCGGAACTTCTCCGTGGAGAGGGAGCCTGCCATCGTGGCTCGCCCCTGCGGTCAGGGGTGGAGAAGCTCCAGCCAGGCCGCAGGCCTGCCCTCCTGAGGTCCGGCCGGCATGGGTGGGAGAGAGGCAGGAACCGGGGTCCATAGGCGGGGGCACCCTGCCACCCTCAATACAGGCGCCTATGGAATCGCCCCTCTGGGGTTCAGCTGCGGCCAAGAGGCTGGGCAGCCCCGGTGACCATCATGCCCGGGGTGACTCTGTCCTGGAAATGGGCCGTCACAGATAAATCACAGCTTCTATACCAAGGGTAAAGCCCCTTTCCTAGCTCCATACTGCCGGACTCTGCCCGACTCCGGGGTCCCCGGGAAGGTGAAGGTTCCCCGGACTTTCATCGGGGCTCGGTTTCTGCCAGCACCCTCCGCCCAGCTTCCGTCCCCCCAAGGCAGGAGCCTGCGGGGGGCGGGAGGTGGCAGCTTGGGCTGGCTCGCCTGCAGCCTCCAGGACCCCCCCCCCATTACAACTTGCCATATTTTGTGGCCTGAGGGCTGAGAACTCGAACAGGCAAGAGCTGGGATGAGACCGCCCACCCTACCCCAGTCATGTGTCTGACTAATTATGCCACACACCGGAAAACTTAATTAAATGGATGCTTGGTGTGTAATTTCAACTAGTTTGGAAGTAGGGGGAAATCAAACAAACAGCCGCCGCAGCCTGCCTGTCGCCGTCACCTTGGCCAAAGCCCGCTGGGCCCTGGGTGCTGGGGACCAGGGCCCCGGTCTGGCTCTTCTCGGCCGTGGGGCAAATGCCTCCTTCTCTCCGGCCCCCAGAGGAAGCTCGGGTGCTCCACGACTCCCTGGCCCCAGTCGCCCCCACAAACAGACACACAGACACACACACGGACACGTATGCACCCAGCTGGAGCGGCCGGAGGGAGTGTGGCCACCCAGGGGGACAGGGAAGGTGCGAAAACTCTAAGAATCAGGGGCCACATTAAAAGGTTAGCAAGACAGTAGGATAAAAATCTAAGGAAAGGCCAGATAGGTAAAACTTAAATATAACTGAAGTCCAGCAGTCAAGTCTGCTGGTAATCATGTCCGGGTGTCTTTCTGACCCTCGGTCTCTTCCTCCTTTCTGTTCCTCTTCCAGTCACACCCCTGCTCTGTGTTTTGTATGCGAGGGGACCCCAGCTGCAGGGGGTCCCTGTCCCGCTGGGGACCCCAAGGGGCCCAAGGGGGAGGAAGGTGGAGCCCAGGGCAGCGGCAGAGGAGAGGACCTAGAAGGTTTGGAGAAGGACAAGGGGCAGGAGGAGCTCAGGCCGGTGCCGCTGGGCAAGCAGGAGCCGGCAGGAAGGCTGGGTGTCCTTTTGTTTTGTCCCAGGGCAGGGGTTTGGACCATGTACTCTGTCAGCAAAGCGAATTCAGAAAAAGCAGAAGAGGCAGGGGGAGAAGCTCAAGCCAGCGCTGGCTCAGTGAGCACCACCGGGACGCTTAGCAGGAGCTCGGCATGGGTCCGGGTGCTGGGGGCCCAGTGCTCAGGAGGTGGGCATCCTGGGAGGAGGCCTGGCTCCAGAGGGGGAGACACAAAGGGAACGAGAGCAAGGATGGCCCGGGGCCCAAGGGCACACCCCTGGTGCCGGGCAGCTCCCCTCACCACGGTCCCACGAGGCAGTCACTGCCCTTCCATTTGCATATGGGGAAACTGAGGCCGAGACCCTTCGGTCCTTGCCCAAGGCTCCCCGCGGGTAAACCTTGCCGCTGGAGGGTTCGCTGAGGAACTGAGCGAGGCGGCAGAGTGAGGGTGGGCAGGACAAGCATTTCTGGGGAGGGGGTGTCTGAGCTGAGCTGCCCCCCGCCCCTCCCCTCTCTGGGCTGGCGCCCGGCTTTCCACACAGGTGTCTATCTCATCCACACCTCATGTGAGCCCATTTTTGAGAATAGGAGACTGAGGCACACAGAAGTTAGGGGTCAGGCCTGAGTTCCTGTGGCCAGGGAGAGCGACCTGGCCTCAGGCCAAATCTGCTTCTCCTCCCGTGACCCACCACGGTGTCGCCCTAGCCACACGAGGCACAGGACAGTTCTTAGCACTGGGGGAAGGGGAGGCGGGCAGCCTGGAATGAAAAAAAAAGATTAGCGAATTCAAGCAAAGAGGCTTTGCTGTGCAGAGAGTTGAGGTGGTTTTCCCAATGTTGCCCGACCTTTCAAGGCCTGGGGGTGTCTGTCCCAGTGCGGGGACATCTGCCTGCTGCCACAGGGACAGCTCTGAAGATGGCGGCGGGCTGGGACTGTGCTTCGTGCACGGGGATGAGACCTCCAGGCTGCTTGGGAACCAAGGAGTAGGAGGTCTTGCTTCCCATGACTCCTGGGCCCCGGGTCCCTTGGCCTCCCTTGGCCCCCCTGCCTCCCCATCCACCCGCCCTGAGTGACACTGGCTCGGGGGCTGCGGGAGTCTGGGGTTACAGTCTGGCTTGGGCTCAGCTGGGCCTGGGTTTGAATCCTGCTTTGTTTGCTGTTGACCACTCTTGGACTAGCGTCCTCCTCACCGTATCTCTCAGCCCCGGTTCCCTTCTGCATTTTTAAAAAAATATTTTAATTATTTATTTATTTGCGAGGGGGCAGGGAGAAGGAGGGAGAGAATCTCTAGCAGGTTCCACGCCCAGCGCACAGCCTGATGGGGGGCTCGATCCCACGACCCCAAGATCTCGATCTGAGCTGAAACCAAGAGTCAGACTCTCGGCCGACTGGGCCGCCCACGTGTCCCTCTTTCTGGATTTTTGCTAGGCTGTGTCCCCCTTACCACTCGGGTTGTAGGTCTGCGTTACCTCCGGGCAGGGGCTCTGGGGCCACCCTCCCTCCTCGTTGCTCTGCTGATGTTCTCTCTCCCTCACTTGCGTGTTTAGGCGTCTAAGGACTTCTTTGTCCACGTGGGGCAGGCGCGTTTCTGTCTTGTTTCCCCCACCCCCACCCCCAGCACCCTGCACGTGGCAGCCCAGAGAAGGTGCCCCGATAGATGCTGCTGAATGAATGAGTGAATCCGTCCAATGGGGACAACATGGGTCCCTCCCTCTCTAGAATGTTCTGTGTACCGGATGTCAAGGCTTAGCTGGGGCTGGGCTCCGGGCCCGTTACATCACAAGCAGGCCTACTTCAAGGGGCCAGACCAGGCCTGTTCTTCAAGGGGCTGCCAGAAGCAGGCCTGGGGGCAGGCCCACTGGTTCAACCCAGATTCCCGGAGCCAAGCTCCCCAGTATCCGGGCAAAGAACAGGGCGCAGATCTGGGGCATGTGGTGCCTCGGAGCTCTGCGCCCCAGAGCCGCAGGGACACTCCGCTTCCTTGTCTTCCTTCTTTCCTCTCTCCTTCCCTCCCTCCCCCTCCCCCTCCACCCCTACCCTGGCCCTTCCCATCAGAGCTCAGCTCTCCTAGGTTTCTCTGCTCCCTGCCTCTCCCCTGTTTTCTCCACCCCACCTCACCCTGTCCCGGGGAGGGGCAGCTGGGGGCGGTGATTTGCAGCCCCCAAAGCAGCCATCCCCCTGCAGCTGCACATCTGGGTCATTAGGACATTCTGGAAAACCGGGGCTGCCGTAGCCCCGATCTGCAGCCCCGCTCTCCTTCCTTCCTTCCTCCCCATCTTCCTCCCTCCTCCCACCCCCTCCTCCCTCTGTCACCCTCCTCTCCACTCAAGCCAGTATTTTTAGCTCGCACATCAGTGTGCAGGGGCTGCTCCTGGTGAGGCCTGGATGAGGTTTTATCTGCTCTGACAGCCCCAAGGGCAGCTGGCAGATTTTTTCCCTCTTAAGTTTGGAGCGCTCTCCCTCTCCCAGGGGTCAGAGCCTCAGCTGGGTGAGGGGCAAGGTCTCAGCCGGGTTTGGATTCCAGGCTCAGTGTGCCCTCCCTCCCTCTCTCTGCGCTCCCCCCTCCTCTCCCCTCCTCAGCCTGGGGGCCTTTGTCTCTGGAAGGCGGCTGCCTCTTGCTTCTTCCTCCTCTTATGACTCCTCTCCTTGGGCTGCTTCTCTTCTCTTAAGGTTCCAACCCCTCTCCCCTTGCTCCTCTCCTTCCCCTCCTCCCTTTCCTGCTCCATCTCTTCTTCCCTGCTTTTCTCTCCTCTCCCCTCACCCCTCCTTGCCTTTAGCAAAAGGGAAAAATCCCCGTGGACCAGGGACCCCAGCCTCCTCCCCGTCCCTATGTCCTTCTGCCCTTGGACAACAGCAGTGGGGGATTGTGAGGGGATCCTGGGGTTTGGGGGGGTTCCTGGAGCCCCTGTCTCCAAGGTTAACCTGCAGGGGAGCCCCTCTGAATGCCCACCCCTTTCCACGACTCGCTAGCAGCCGACCTGGCCCCAGTGGGACCCCCGTTCCGTGGTAGGGGCCCCAGGGCAGTGTGCCCTTCAAGGGTCCTGGCTGTGGAGTCCTCCTGACCCGGTGGTCCAGCTCCCTCGAGGGCTTCTTCTCAACACACCCCCTTCCCCTTTGATTTGGCACAAACAGAAACTTCCCTTTGCGGATGACCATTTAAGATAAGCATAAGTCCTCCGCACTTTACGGTTTACTGATCACTCTGTTCATCATCCCTGCGGACCCTGTTCTATCGCCCCACACCGTGGAGGAGGCTTAGGGGCCCCGAGAGGCCAGGGACCTAGGCCGTGGACACCCCACCAGCTCTGAGTGGCTCCCGGGCCTGTCTGGGTCTCACCCCTGCAGCCGCTGAGCACTTAGCTCCACACTTAGCTCTGCACCTTTCCAGGGCCTTGGAGGCCCAGAGATGCAAAGTCCCTGCCTGAGGTCACACAGCCCAGGCCGGTGCAGGGAGAAGGGTGGTTTGGAGCTTTGGGGGCTCAAGGGCGGGGAGCTTGAGGCACCGAGGGACCCCACTATGTCCTTCGAGGCTGTCCTCCTGACCAGTGCTCTCTCTGGGTCAGTTGGGGAGGAGGGAGCAATGCCAATAGAGCTGTTTTTGGCCACCTGCCCCCGCCCCCCCCCAGCCCCGGGGTCTGCCTCAGGATGTTACGTGGCCACGGTGCTGGCCTTGTCCACCTGCGGCCCCTAAGACCCCCCAGCCTCAGCCTCCAGCCCCCCTCTCAGGGCCCCCAGCTGCGCTCTGGGCGTGTGCTCCTCCTCCCTGGCCTCCCTTCCCCTCTTCTTCTCTCCCTTCCCTTTGGCCTTTTCTCTCCCCAGTCTGCTCCAGGGACTCTCCCTTCAGGATCCTCCTTCCCCAGCCAGCCCCTCCCGGTGCTCCTCTTCCCTCTGTGGTCTCTCCGCTCCCTCTGAGGCCCTCTCCCCAGCAGCATTTCCCTATTTCCAGCTTTCTCCCTCCGTCCCTCTCTCCTGTCTCTCCTTTCTGTCCACCCTCTCCCACCCCACAGTATCTGCCCACCCCCCCAACCCTAACATGCCCCTCAGCCCCCAGCCCATCCTCACGGCAGCAGTGACAGAGGTGAGGGCTGGCCTGGGAGCAGGGGGTGGGAGGGGACCCCATACCCCCTCCCTGGATTCCCACCCCTGGAGGCCTAAGCCTAAGCTCAGGCCAGGGTGGCGGGGGATCCGAGGCCCGGCAGCTCCAGGGTTCGATGGCTGCCTTTTCTGAGGCCTCGGGGGGGGGGGGGGCACCCGCTGGAGCAGGCCGAAGCTTCTAGAAGGCCAGTATCCCCAGAGTGCCCTCCAGGTCGTCACCACATTGCAGGGACAGGCCATCGAAGGCAGCCCTGAGGACAGGGGAGCTGGGTCCAGGGTGGAGGGGCACAGATGGTCACAGTGAAATGGTGTGAGGAGAGAGAAGCCGCGCAGGCCATGGGGCCTCCTGGGGCGGCCGCCAGTGCGGCCAGGGGGACGTGCCTGCTCCCCCATGCCCTGCGGCCACCTAGGCACCCGGGGGACATGGTGAGGCCTGCCTCTCGCTTGTCCCTTCTGTTCTCCTAGGTTCACAGGAGCCTGGGCTCTAGAATCTGACGGCCCTGGGTTCGAATCTCACCCCCTCTCACTAGCTGTGCAACGTTGGGGGTAACTGCCCCCCGCCGCCCCCGCCCGGGACTCTGTGTTTCTTCGCCTGTAGCAGGGGGCAACTCAGCGGCCTGCCCCGAGGGCCACTGTGAGGGCTTCTTTGGGATCTGCTGGCCCCGTCCTCCTGACACCCCTGTTTCTCCACCATTCCACCAACTCCAGCTGCCCGTCATCGGCCCGGAGTCCTGGCTTTACCTCCAGAGCCAGTCATTGGACCCACAGAGCCTCTGCTTCCTCCTCCGTTCAAGGGGGCTGATGAGAGTAACCCCAATGGGGGGGTGCGGCTGCACTGAGATCATCGGGGAACACTAGCTCCGCTGCGGATTTCGACGGGAGTGGCTGTTCTTAGCTGTTTTGTTTTTAAATACTCAGCCTTACCCTCTGTCCCACAAGAAGGGTTCAGCCCCCAGGGCCTAGAGCTCCGGGACCCTGCCCCCCAACCCTTTGTGTGCCCAGGCAGAAGATGGGGTAGTGGGGAGGAGAGAGGGATCGGGCCTGCAGGGGCTGAGCCTCCCCTGCACTACGGCTGGGGGGCAGGGGTCTTAAACCCCTCCATGGCTCTGACGTGGGCCCCCAGGCATTGGGACGTTACCTACTTGCGGATCTAGCTTTGCCCCCAGATGGGCAGTTGAGCAAGGAAAGGAGAGCCAAGGGCCGGGAGGAAGGGCCGAGTATAGGAAGGAGATGGCAGGGGTACCAAGGTTCTGAGAACCCTCTTCACTAGGGGATTGCCCGTGACTGTGGGAGCTAGGACCCCCCCCCAAGACTTAAGGAGCATTCAACAGGGCTTGGTCCCCAAAAGCTAGAGTTACTACTGTAACTGACCTGCGCACGCGTTTCAGGTTTGGTGGTTCTTGCTCCCTCAATGTCCTTCTTGGGGTCCCAAGGCTGCTTGCTTTGTGGAGCTAGTCCCCCTCACTCCCCCGCTTTGGTTTTCTTCCCCATTCACTTGCCTCCGGAAGAGCTGGCCTCCTCCGGGGGCTGGTTTCTCCGCCCCCTGGCTGCTCCCAGGCCCTCTCCCCTCCTGACTCTCCCACCAAGAGATCCCTTGCGTTTGCCTTTCCCTCTGCCAGGACCGCCATTCCTCTTGCTCTTGGCTGGGCTGCTTCTGACCTGTCTCCCTTCCTCCCAGGCAGCCCCAAGCTCTCTGCAGCGTGTGCCTCTCTCCTGGCCTTGAGCCAGCACAAGACCACTCTCCGAAAGGGCACCTAGCACTATCTGTGAGCGTCTTATCCCGGGCCTCTCTGTGCTCGTCACCTGCCTCGCTCCTCCATGGAAAGAAAGCCAGCTCCATGCAGGTCGGGCCCGCATCTGGTTTGTTATCATCACCTTCCGGTGCCTCCCAGTGCCTCCCAGTGTCTCCCCAGTGCCTCCCCAGTGCCTAGCTTGAGAGAATCACTGTGTTACTAGAGCCTAGAGCAAGGCTTAGCATAGAGTACACATGACAGTGAATGAATGAATGAACGAACGGGCAGATGAAGGAACAACTGAACAAATGAGAAAATGAGCTTTGGAATTAGACGACCTGGGTGGTATCCTTACCAGCTCTTACGCTTGGGTCAATTACTTAGCCTCCCCGGGCCTCAGTTTCTTCATCTGAGAAAGGGGGCTGCTAGTAGCGCCTGCCTCTCGGGGCACTTTGGGGATGGAGCAGCAGTGCGTGAGAGCTCTAAGTGTGCACCCCAGGAGTATCGGACAAGCTTTTCAGAAATGCCAGCTCTTGATTCCCCACCACACCCCCACTGCTCTCCGTCTCCGGAAACGGTACCTCCCACTGTTCACGATGACGAAGTCATGCCCGACTCTCCTTCCTTCCACACCCACGGCCCATCCTTTGGCAAATCCTGATGGCTTTTCTTAAAATACACCCCACATCCAGCCATTTTTATCTCCCCACCGCTGCTGTCCCTGACCCGGCCACTTACCATCTCCTGCCTGGACTCCATCAGCCCCTAACTGGTTTCCCAGCTTCCCTCCGGCCCCTGCAGTATGTGCTCTGCTCGCAGAAACCAGAAATTCTTTAAAAACACAAATCAGCCCTGGGCTCGCTTTTGCCCTCCACCCTACATTGGCTCCTAGGTGTACCTAGAAAAAAATCTGAGATCTCAAGGTGACCTGCGTGCTCTGCTCCCCCGCTTATGGCGCAGGGCAGCAGGATGTGCCACCTCAGGGCCTTTGCACTTGCTGTCCCTCCTGCTTCGGACCTCTCCTGGGGCTCACTCTCTCCCTGCACCGGGTCCATGGTCACCCCCTCACCTCAGTGAGCCCTGTTTCAGAACTCAGCCCAGCCCCTCACCACCCTGCTTTCCCTCCCTCTTGTCTTCTTCTCTGGATCCTGGGGTGGGCCTGTGTCTTTGTTCTTGGTCTCTCTTTTCCCTAGAGCGTGAGCCTCGCAAACATGGGAAGCTGGTCCTGCTGCCCGCTGCCTCCTGGTGTACAGGACGGTGCCTGGCAAGGGCGTGAGCTCACCGATGGTCCCAACCGGACACACGACTGAATGAATGAGGGCTGTGGTCATTATAGTCACCCTCTTCAAAAGCTAGAGCAAAGCAGGCTGAGAAGGGAGGTAATGTGATGGTGTCTAGTAAGAAAAACACCAGCGGCCTGACCCTGTCCGTCCAGTGGGGAGACCAGTTGGCTTTCTGGGGTCGGGTCCGGCCCCTGCTATGGGCTCCCGCAGAAAGGCCAGGCCAGGCTGACTGGGCTCTTGGTCCTCTGTGAGAGGGAGGAGACAGAAGCAGAGGGAGTGTCCCCCTTTCCTCACCCCTGCCCTCCCCCAGGCCTGAAGCGGCCCCGGAACATGATTCTCAGCAACCAGGCCTGTCTCGATCGGGTCCAACCCAAGGCCAACACGTGAAGGGGTCTGCTTGAGGCCCCACAGCTGGTACGGCAGAGCCTTCCAGAAGAGTTTCTGGCTCTTCCTTCTACCTTCCCACGGCACTAACTTGGCCCCAAAGTGCTGGAGCCCTCTTCCCCATTTCCCTGCTCCTTCGGCTGGACGTTCCCGGCCAGCGCATCCCTGCAGGAATATTCCTGGTGTCCGGAGCGCCTTGTGATCTGGCCACCGCTCCCGGGTAGCTCCTGTGGAGTTTGGGGTCCAGGGCCGAGGGCTCATCCCATCACCTTCTCTATCTCTCCCCTCTATCTCTCTCTCTGTCTCTCCCATCTCTGCCACCCCCACCCCTCCCCCCCACATCTCCACCAGCACCGCTGTTAGCAGGCACATTGTGTCTCCTTAAAAACATATGTAGAAGTCTTACCCACCCCCCACGCCCGGTCCCGACCTGAGAATGTGACCTTATTTGGAGAGAGGGTCTTTACCGAGGTGATCAGACTAAGATGGGGTCAGTAGGGCTGGCCCTGACCCGATAGGACTGGGGTCCTTCTAGAAAGGGGTGGTGTGGGCACACAGACAGACACAGGCAGAGGGAACGCGGCGTGAAGATGCACAGAGGACACCACGGGAGGGCAGACACTAAAGGATGAGAACAATGCACACAGAAGCCGAGGGACCCTTGGGGCCCCAGAAGCCCTGAGAGGCCTGGAGCGGTTCCTTCCCCAGCACCTTCGAGGGCACACAGCCCTGCTGACATCATATTGCGGATTTCTGGTCCCCAGAACTCTTAGGTACTACATTCCAGTTGTTCTAAGTCGCACGGGTTGTGGTACGTTGTTAGGCAACCCCAGGAAATGAATACAGCCACTCTCCGCATCACCAGCACCATCTTTGACGTGGCCACTGTCACTGCAG
>CM053615.1:72549419-72586308 GCA_028646535.1 Procyon lotor
CCCCCCCCCCCCCCCCCCCCCCCCCCCCCCCCCCCCCCCCCCCCCCCCCCCCCCCCCCCGCCACCGGCTCCTCCTGAACTTCTGATCGTACAGCTAATTCCGTGGAAGGACCAGAGCGGGGTAGTGATCACCCAACAGGAAGGCAAGGCACCTGGGTCCTGGTCCAGGTTCCATCTCTAACCTGAGGCAGATCTCTGGAGGGTCTCTTCCCCTCTCTGGGCCTCTGTTTGCCCCCCTGTAAAATAGGGAAGCAGGAATGGTCGGTCTGCGTAATCTCCAAGGTCCTCCTATTCAAACGCTGCCCAGAGGCAGGACTCACATCAGCTAAACTCTAAACCCGCTGCCAGACCTGAGTCTTGCTTGGAAGGCCAGCCCAGCGGGAGGAGTGGAGGGCAGTGCAGCCTTCCCATATCAAGGAGCTGGCAGCGAAGGACTGGGGGTTGGGGGTGGGGGTATTCTCTTTTCTTGGAGCCCAAGACTTTGGATTCAGTGCATTCAGGGAGGGCTCTAAAGCTGAGAACTAGTGGAGGCTGCGGGCAGAGCTGAAGATAACTTTATCTTGCTGCGGCCCCCAGACCCAGAGGCCTTAGTCAGGGACCGGCTTGCCGCTTTAGACTCCAGAGAGAGAGTCTGGAGGGCCGATCCGGTGCCTGGAAAATCCCTGGTTGATCATCTGAGGCCAAGAGACCAGGAGAGGCTGCAGCGACCAAATCACAAGCCTCCTGTCCTTGGAAGGAGGATAAAAACCCAAAATAGGTTGGGGGGTGGGGGTAGGGGGGCTCTGAAAATTAAGTTTCCAAAACCTGGTCTGTTCTCTAGGAGTCATTTGTTTATAAGCATAAGCATCTTTTTAAAAATCCTTTTTATAATGTGAACTGCAGAGGCCCTTTTTCCTCTGGCTTCCGTCTGGAGCAGCAATTGTTTGCCTTTCAGCTAATAATGTTCAAGAGTGGGGAGTTGAGTTAGGGACAGAATTGCAAACCTTAATTAGCAGGATGAGATTAGCATCCCAGCAGGGGCCTGGGGGCTGGGGGTCTCCTTCAGGCCCATCAGATCCCCGTGGACTCACCTCCCACAACCCCCCCAGCTGAAGGCTCGGGTGGGGTAAGCCGGAGCCAGGCCAGCCAGAGCTAAGACCTGCCGAGTTAATCTTCCCTTGCTGGGCCTCCAGCTGAGCCTCACCCCAGTCCAAGGCTCGCAGTCCAGCCCCTGGCTTTCGTCCCCAGCCTCTGCCGGGTTTGTCCCTGCGGGTGTCTAAGCAGGATAAAAAAAAAACAAAAACAACAACAACAAAAAAAAACACCGGGCTGTGTGACCTTGGGGCGGTTGCTCACCCTCTCAGGGTACCGGAGTCTAAGCAGGGAGGCGTGTTGGAAGCCCCAGCAGGGGGTGGGGGGATGGGGGTGGAGGAATGCGACTCTCCTCCCCGCACACCCAGGGCTCCCACACCACCCGCCTGCCCTTGCTAGGCTCAGGCAATGCCGAGAATTTTCTGGTCTTTATCTGGTTTAGTTTTAAGTGCTTCGAACGGCAGCCGAGCTGTTCCACCACAGTCCCCAGGAAATTGGTCCACGTAGGACGGAGCCTTCCCGAGAATGAAGTCATCTGTTCCTTTTTTTATTTTTTGTTGCCTTTCTCCTTCTGCACGAGTCACCCGGCCTCTGCAGTCTCTCCCCGCGCCCACGCGCCACGCGGCGGGGGAAGGGGCGAGGGGCAAGGACCCCCGGGGGGGGGCGCCCCCTCGCCGTCCCCCCTTCCCCCGCCTCGCGCTCCCACCCGCGACTTCCCCGGGCCCGCCCGAAAGGTGAGCTCCCGGGAGGCCGCCCGCGCTCCGGCGCGGCCCGCTCGGCAAACAATAACAGTAAATAACGCTCCCTTGTCAACGTAATAAAAACGGAAACGGTTACAATGTTTTTTAATAAGCGTCCCCCATCAATCTGCACCGGCGGAGAGGGGCAGGGAAGCCGGGGGAAGGCTGGGGCGCCGGGGCGCGCTGGATGGACCGGGGTGCCGGCGGACGCCGCCGCCGGGGGGGAGAGCGGCAGCGCAGCAAGTGAGAGACGAGGGGGCGCGGGCGGCCGGGGTCACGCGCGCCAGCCGAGCCGGGAAGCGGCCGCGGTGAGTAACACCGTTGCCATGGCGACGTGGCCGCGAGGAACAGGAAGCGGCAGAAATAGCAGCCGCCGCAGCCCACGCCGCCCGGCCCCTCCCCCCGCGAGCCCGTTGCCACGGAGACCGGCTCGAGCGAGGCTGCGCGGGCGGCCACGGCCTCCTGCGCCCCGGCCCGCGCATGCGCCCCGGGGCCTGCCCCGCGCGGGCGGCGCGGCGACACCCGCCGCATCCCGGGCGCCGCCTGGACCCCGAAGCCGCGCGGCCGCACGCTAGGGTGCGGGGAAAAAAATAATAATAAAGAAAAGCAAACTGTTTGTTGTCCGCCTTTGGGAGGCAGCCCCGCCTTTGTTCCTGGCCGGTTCATCGGTTTCCCGGCGCTGGAGGCGGGAGCCGAGGGGGCAGGGACGCATCAGCCGGCGTCCCCGGTGTTTTCTGAGCGCCGGGGCCGCGCGTCCGGGTCGCCGAGGGGAGCCCCGGCCTGCCTGCCGCCCTTCCAGAGCCTGACCTCCCCGTGGGGGTGAGGGACCTCCCAGGTGATGCCCGGGGGCCCCCCCCTCCCGGGTTTCCCGCTCCTTTTCGCTTGTCCTTCCCCAGATCCTGGCCGGCAGAGAGCACAGAGGGAGAGAAGCGGTCCCGCTAAACCCCAGGCGCCCTCTCTGTTTCCTGGTCGCCAGAAAACTCTGAAATGGTACACACACACACACACACACACACACACACACACACACTCACACCGCCCCAAGGAAGTTGAGGGAAACCTAAATGTTTCATAAACAAAAGCACTCTCCAACAACTTGTTTACGTGAAAGTGTGTGTGTGTGTGTGTGTGTGTGTTGGGGGCAGACACACGATCCATCTCTGAGGCTGTTTGTGGAGGATTTTTTTTTCTTTCCAGATTTTGTTTGGTTTGTTTTTAATAAGGGTCAGAGTTCTGGGTTTCTGCGGGGAAGGGGGGCAGGGTCATCTCCGATGGACAGGCCAGGGGGTCCCAGGAGGACAGGTCGCGGGGCCTGCGGAGCTGGGGCAGAGGCCGCGAGCCAGAGCCTCCCCATCTGGCACTGCTCCTCGCAGGCAGGGCGCCAGGCCCTGGGGGCTGCTCCCCAGGGTATGGCCCCGGGGTGGCGTGGTGGCCAAGGACACTGGGACCTGTCTCCCCTGGGCAGGACAGTTGTCATTTTCCTGGCCCCTGCCCTAGTCACACTGGCCAAGAGGGAAGGCAAACAGAGTAGCCCATGTCTCTGGGGTTTTCTCTAACGGAAACGGTTGGCTTTTGTTTTTGTATGGGGTGGACTCAGCCAAGCGGTGCCCAGGCTGACCAGATGGGAATGTAGGAAGGGGGAAGGGGGCTGCTGCTTCAGACCTCCTACTCCTCTCCTCTCCCCCTGCCCCCAGCCAGCCTGGTCCCCTCTGTGGCCTTGTGCTGGCCGAGGGTCTCTGGCACTCGGTCTCCACAGAGCGAAGGAGAGAATGGGGGGCAAGGGGTGATGTTCCTTCCTCCCTTCTTTGCACATGTGGGAGAGGGTCCCCAGCCCTGAAGGGGAAGCTTCTGTTTGACATCCAGAAGACTTCAGGTCTGCCGTGGCCGACTTCGCCTCATTATTCTTTGCCTCTCCTTCTTTGAGGAAGAAACGAAGACACAGAAGGCAGCTGGGAGCAGTTGCTACAAGAAAGAGAAGAGCCCCCCACCCCTGTCCAAGGACAGTAGCTGGTGCTGAGAACCAGACCTTCAGAGCCAGAGCTCGGGCCCCCCTGATGGGGACCTGGATGAGGGGGACAGTGAAATGCCCACCTCCCATGTTGTGATCATTCCTCAGAGTGATGCACAAAAGCTCTGAGCAGCCACCGGCTCGGAGTAGGTCCTCAGAACAGGGCAGCTGTTATTGGAGCTGGAAGGGCTTTACCGCTCTCCCTGGCATGACCCAGGATTAGCCACCTGGGAGCCCCGAGACTCTGGGCTTGGCTGTCTCCCAGGGCAGGTCCTATCTTTGTCACAGGATCCGCCACCAACTCACAGTACAGCCCGAGGCAAGGCACTTACCTTCTTTGGGCCTCAGTTTTCCCCTCCGGTAAATGGGACAACAATCACAACAACCGCTGATTGTGAATTACCCTGTGCCAGGGGCTACGCCGGGGTCTGTACATTTCCTTACCTAATTCAGCCTTCAGACCAGTCCTGGTGAGGACCACCGTGATATGCGCCATGATGATCCTGATTTCCCAGGTGGGAGGACAGGGCCTCAGACAGGGGAAGCCACTTGCTGGGGATCACAAGGCTGGAAGCTGGCATAGGACATAAGGTGGTCGAGGCCCAGACCGTCGTGCACCCCTGAAAGGAATCATCGTGTTTGTGCCGCTATTGCTCTTATTGTGCATCCTCCAACCTTCTCCTGGTTCAGGCCATGGCCCCCTCTGCATCCTTGGATTCAGCCATTCTGGATTCTTCGGAAACTGGCAGCGACCCAGCTCCTTTAGTGAAAGATCCCCTCGGGGGCCCGGGGGTGAGGGGAGAGTCAGGGGGGCCCCACACAGTCTCCGCCACCGACCCAGCAGTGCCCGACCACTCTCCCATCCCCCTTGTCCCTTCCTGCCACTTACACCGAAGGGTTGGGGTCCCTAACACACCCAGGTGAACGTGTGGCATCCAGATGGTGCAGTTAATTGTGCTGGAAACTGTAAATCTTTGTTATTATCCCAGGTCCCCCTCTGCTCTTCTGTGCCATCACCTCAAGGCGCTGGGGGGGCGGGGGTGGAAGAGGCTCCCTCCAGCCCCACCCACGAGGCCCAGGCTTTGTTCCTGCTCAGCAGCCAAGGAGGAAATTGCCCAGTTGTGACGTCCACTGCCTACATTTGAATCCTGGCTCCGTCACCACCTCCCCGCTGTGTGGCTGTGTGACTTAACCTCCCTGTTCTTCTCCGTTTGCTCCTCCGTAAATGAGGGAGGTTTACAGCACCTGCCTGTCCCAGAAGGGTCCGGTGGCTGATGTGGGTGAGTGCTCCGCCCAGCCTGGCTCCAGTGGGACCTCGGATGTTACTGGTTTATAGCAAGGGTCTCTTCTGCACTGAGCGATATAATGCGTTCGCTAAGTGAATTCTTTGGCAAGCAGGTTACTAGCCCATTTCACACGCGAGGAAGCACAACTCAGAGAAGGCAAGTGAGTGGCCTAAGGCCACACAGACGATTAGCAGAGGAACTAGGATTAAAGCAGGCAGACCTGTGTGGCCCCAAAGCCCTTGCTGTGACCCCGAGGTTCCTAGCCCTCCCCACTGGAGCCCCTTTGGGGCTCTCAACCGAGGTCTGCAGGGATGGCATCATTAGCCCTGCCCAGAGCTGGTTTCTATAACCCAGGTCTGAAAGGCACCCGGTTAATAGGTCCTTAATAAAGCCAGCAGAGGCGTCTGTATCTTTCCGGGGCAAGGGCCAAGAGGCCTGGTGCACAGATGTGTCCTAATGACAATGCTGGGGGTGGGCGGGCGGGAAGGAGCCTTGGGGGGACCTGTCTGCTCACCTCTCAGAGTCCATCCCCTATTGCTCCCTGCCTGAGTCACTGGATACCTCCCCGTGCGGGGGACAGTCATCCATCCATCCATCCATCCATCCATCCATCCATCCATCCTACTCATTCACTCGCTCACTCATGTTCTCCTTCCTTTCCATCCACCCATCCAGTGTTTACTGAGCCACCATTTTGAGTCAAATCTTACCGTAGATGCCCAGGGTCCCTCCCTCCAAGGGCTTCGCTTTCTAAAAAAGGCACTAAATAAACAACTAACTCTGCATTCACAGGATGCCCAGAGAGAGGACATCTCGGGGGCTCTGACACTGGCCTGTGCCCATGCACAGCCAGGCGCTCTAGACGACCCCCCTCCAGGCCAGCATGGACAAAGAAGGGGGTGCACTGTGTTATCCCCTATTCTGTGATTCTAAAATTTCAAGTAGGGCGAGAAAGCTCCTAATCAACCCATTGCCACCCTAGTCCCTGGGATCTGCCCTTGACACCCGCAATATCCCCCACTGAGGCCCCAATCTGCTCCAGCTGGCCCAGACGGTAAACAACGGACTGAGTTGGGGCCAGGGGCAGAGCGCTGGGCCAGCAGGCAGGGTCAGGTCCTGACCGTGTCACATGGTGTGTGGCCCTGGGGACCCGACCTCCCAGAGTGGTCCTTCGGCTTGGCTGAAATGCCTTGGAGGCCCCGGCAAACCTCAGCCGACTGGCTTTGGCCAGTGCTGTTCATTCGGTGGTGACCATTTGTTCCCTCCCTCACTCAGCAAATGTTTATTACTGCGGCCTGCACCCTGTGCTGAACCCCTGGCCAGGGACGAGATCAGGCTAGATCCGAAAGTCTGGGGAGAGTGGTGAACGGGTGTCATCTTGATCATTGACCTTTTGTGGGGGAAGGCTGTATGGAGAGGCGTGTGTTGAGAAGGAATCTGAGGCTGCATCTGGGCTGAGAGAGTGCTGTGATCGATTAGTAATGTCTGCCACGAACACAGGCTGGGGAGCATCAGCCAGTGCTTTGACAGGTCTTAACACCCAAGAACAGGAAGGACCTCGTGACCATGACTGTGGCTGGCTTGCTGTGTGAACTTGGGCAAGGCATTGACCTACTGCCTGCCTCTTTTTACCACTTTGTGAGGCACAGATGCCCATGTAGGACTCTGCACATTTAGCGGCAGAAGGAGCTACAGCAGGAGAGCCCAGACCTCCTGTTTTAACCCACTCTGCTCTGGCCTCACGTGAGGACCAAATGTGATGTGCCCTTTGTGGAAACACACAGCGCATCGTAAACACGTGGGGGCGGGGGTGGGGGGGAGGGGACAAAAGACCAGGATCTTGGAGCTGTGGCAAGAACACAGGAATGCCGGGTCCCCAGCTGCTCTGCGGACCGTCCGGGTCTGGGCCTCAGCTTCTCCGTCTGCACAATGGGGTGGTTGGGGAATGGCCATGCCGAGAGGTCTCCCGCATCTGCTGTCTTGGGACACCTACGAGGCTGAGGCGGCTGGAGGCTGGGGGAGGAAGTGAGAATGGGCCCCGGGGCGGCTACCTCACCCCAAGGGGAGGCCACATCTCCTGGCTCCGGAGGGCTGTTTGGCTCCACTGGAAGGTCGCACCCCAGGCACACCCCCCTGGATGCTACCCCAGAGCAAGGCGGGCGAGAGGGAAGAGAGCGGGCAATGTGGGGACCCCAGGAAGGGCCAGAGGGGCCGGGCCCCTTGACCAGTAGGAGTCTGGGCTCTGCAGAGGCCCTGGAAGGAAGGGCCCCCACAGGCCAAGAGCTGAAACCTAGGGACAGTGGCCTGGGACAGAAGACTCAGGCCCAACCTCGGTGTTCAGCAAAGAGCAGAATGAAAATGAGAACAGATCCAGGCTGGGAAACCTAGAATGGCCAGTGGACCCAGAAAATAGATGTGCTAAGTCTCTAGGAGCCTGACTTAGGGGTTCAGGGCATTGAGACTGTGCTACCCACCTCCTTTAAAAAATTCTTTGTGGCTCCCAGTTGCCCTTAAGAGGAAGTCCAACCTCCTTAGAGGCAGCCCATGCTGCTGGGTCAGAGTTAGGAGCCTGAGTCCGAGCGCCAGCCTGGCCGCTGTCAGCTGTGTGACCTCCAGCAGCTTACCTGACCTCTCTGGGCCTCAGTTCCTCATCCATCCATGGGAATGATGCCAGTAGCCATCTAATGGGACCATTGGCGGGTTCAGGGAGTCTTAGTGCCTGAGGCAGGCTTTGCACAGGGCTGGACACACCATAAATGCTCGGTAGTGGGGTGGCTACTCTTATGATTACTTTTATTGCCTCTAAACGTGGCAGAGCATGAGGCAGAAGGCCTTGAGCACTTGAACCCCGGTCAGCTGCTCCTGTCTCATCAGCTCCCGGCTTGGACTACACCAGTCTGCTTTCTTCCCCTCCCCCGCGGAAAACCTTGTTCGCTTGCTTGCGCTGCGCCCTCTGCCAGGAATGCCCTCTCCTCTCCACGCAGCCTTCAGACCCTGGCCAGTCGGCTCTGGGGACCACCCTCCTGCCTAGTCGCTTCCGGACTTCTGTGCTCACAGAGCCGAGTGGCCGTTGTCTTGGTGTGGCGTCTGTGTTTATCTCCTGTCTGAGGCTGCAGAGCCGTGGCTGGTCCATTTTCCTGTCCTCGGTGCCCAGCACCGTGCCTGTGACACAGTAGGTGCCCCTTGGAGTGGGCTGGGCGTTCGGATGTTCCCCTCCCCAGCCAGGGAGCTTGCACAGGAGACAGACTGCTCCCGCTCCCGATCTCCTTCCTTATCAAGGAGAAACAGGACGCCTCGGTGCTTCTCTGATGATTCCCAGGGGAGAAGCTTCTGCAAAATGCTGGGGTTTCCAAGTTAGAGCTCAGCAGGAGGGGGAGGCAAGGGGGCTCCATGGAGGGTCAGAGGGGGCCCCCTCCGTCAGCCCTCCAGCCCCTCCCCTGCATTACCTCCCCTGCCTTCTCCCCCTGGCCTGGGCAGAGTGCTGATCTTGGGGGATCAGGGAGGAATGGGGGGGGTGTGGGGGTGTGGGCAACATGTTCCCAGACCCTACGGGAGCTGCTGGGGTCAGAGAAGGTGGCCCTGGCCCTGCCTTGTGAGCAGTCTGCAGTGTAGGGACAGCCAGGGCTGGGGAGAGCTCCAGGGCTAGCCTGCCTGGGCCCTTGTCACTGCTACTCTCACCGTGTCCCTGTCCGGCCACTAGGCCCCCATGAGGCAGCCAGATCCACCCCCAGACACACACATCCCAGCAGAGGGATGGCTATTGCTACCTTCTGGCGGGATGCTCCGCTCCCCACCACCAGCCCTGGACGGAGGGTCCCTGCAGTATGTCTGAGTTGAAGAGAGTCCAGGGGAGTTCAGCCCTTTCATTTGTCAGACGAGAAAGCTGAGCCCCCCTACCCACACATGCCGGCTCTGAGAGAAAGGGGCATGTTCAAGGTCATGTGGCGAACCCATGTTCGCATGTTCTTTTCTGTAGCTTGCTGCCCCGCCAAGAGAGGCAAAGACCAATAGACCTTGGCTTTGACCTTGAAGAAATGGAAAAACTTAAAGACAGCAGATTACCATAGCTTAAGCTGTGGGCAGGCTGTGTGACCTCGGGCCTGTTACCTAACCTCTCTGAGCCTCACGCCCTGGTGAGGATTCTGTGAGATGACCCCTGTACCTTGCCAGGCAGACCTCCTGGAGTGCACCAAACTCTCCGCGAGCTGGAGCTTTCTTATGGTGAGGGAACAAGTAAGACTCACCTGGAGCAAACACGACCAACAAAATGTGTTCCCCTGTGGACATGACAATGGCCCTGCCCTTCTTAGGCTGCGGTAAAATCCTCCCTGTCGTTCAAGGAACTGCTGGGCCTTATCTGGGTACAAGCGAGGGGACCATGCGAGCATCCTGCTCTGTCGTGAGAAGCTGTGACCTCAGGAGAGGGACTTGGGGCCCTGGGCCTCAGTTTGCTCTTCTGCTAAGTGGGGACACAGATGCTTCCCTCCAAGGGCTGCTGTGGGGCTCAGTGAGAGAACTGAGGGATGCAGGACCTGGTGACCACAAGCCCGGAACCCCATCTTTTTCACAAACTCAGGGTGCCTGCTGTGGAGAAAGGGCTTGATTTTGGATGATAGGCTTGGCCCGGGAGTCTTGGTCTCTGGTCCTACGCTTCCCGGGAGAAATGCAGTCTAGAGCTCCAGGGCTGGGGCAGCAGGGTTCCTTGGACCAGGAAGCCCTGCCCAGCAGCCCCTCCTGCCACAGCCTGGTCACCATCACCACTGGTCCTGGCTTCTTTCCCCACCCCGTGGAAGGGCGTGATCAGTGGCTCCTCCCCTCCCCCACCTAGGCGCTGCCTGGCCGCCCTTTTCTGAGGGGGGTGGAGGGGCGGTGGGGGTGCATATTCTCCAGGCTCTAGTTCCCTGACAGCTCTGAAAATTAATTGGCCTTTAATGCGGCATAGTATTTATTTTAATTAGCAGGAAATTGACCAATTTCTTAATAAAGGGCTTTAAGGAGGCTCCGCGTGTGGGGTGGGTGGTATGTGAGTGTTGGGGGGATTCGGTGATCAAGCAAGAACGATCCCCACAGTCCAAGAGGGGACTCTGGGCACCCGAGAACTCTGACCTTCCTGGCTGCCGTCCTCCTGTGGGGGGTTGAGAGGAGCTGGTGAGAGCCCACAGGTGAGGGGCCCCCCCACCTTCGGGTCCAGTCAGTCGATGGTGGGAGGAGAGCACTGTGGGCCGGGGGACCCACAGAAGGCCAGGTGACTTGGCTCCATGCCCGTCAGGGTCTGACAGCCTTGAATTCAGCCTTTGACCTTGGTCTATTGGGGTACGGGGACTGGATCACTGATCCCCAGGTGCGACTGTGCCTCTTGGCCTTCATAGCACCGCTCCCCGTTTGAGAAACCGACAGAGTCACTCGGTAGGGATTTCTTAAAGGACCTTTTCTTTCATCTGATGGCATCCCCAAGGTCCCCTGAGCTTGTGGGGCCCCCTGATGTGGGAGCAGAGGCCGAGAGGGGCGCTGTGTTTTGCCCTGGGTAGCCCCCACTCACCGCTCCCGTGAAGGTCCCAGGGGAGGCTGTGCTGACCTCCGGGGAGCTCAGGGGCTCCATCCAGCTCGGCAGCACCCCGCACCTTTCCTCCGGGGCCTATTGGCAGTGATAGTGAGCACGTCTTGTGCGTCTTGTGTGTTACCCAAAATCTCAGTTCCCTGAGGGCAGGTACTGCGGTCTGTCCATCTGTCTGTCTGTCCATCTGTGAGCCCAGCCTTATGCCCTAGACCAGGCACGGGGGTAGGTGCTCATTGTATGTTAAGTGAGGGAATGTTGGAGTCAGAACTGGAGAACGAGCCGGGACACCCCAGTCAAGAGCTGTGGTCGCCTCCCTGTGCTGGAATGTCCTCGTGACTCTATACTTTGCAGTTCTGATGGGGGGGACTCATCCCCTCACCCGAGCACCTAGCTCACTCTCAGGGAACGGCCTCACCTCCTCTCATTTCCCAGGGGTCTGACCCCAGAGCAGGTGTGCACACCCGACCCGTTGGGGTGAAGGGGAGGAGGAGGCTTTTTCCCTCTCCAACCTGGATCAAGAAGGGGCTGGGCTGGGTGGCCTCCCAGCGGCTCAGCCTCTGGGCATCAGGGGAGCCGGGCTACCCGCTGCCCTCGGATCTGGTGGCCTCCCTGAAGGGACCTCAAAGGATCTGCTCTAGCCACTAACTGGGGAGAGTGAAGCCACGACCTCCTTGTCCCCTCGTGGGAAAGCCATCCCCTTGCCTCCTACTGGCCCCGGCCCCACTGAGCTGCTCAGTCCAGAGACACCCCTGGGCTCCTCAGCCCCTCTGCCTGGACTCGGACCCACCAGGTCCCCACGGATTTCTTCAAAACCATGTATACAGTGCTTTCTTTGAGGCAGGAACTGTTCTAAGCACATTAGAGATATCTATCCTCAGTATGAAGTAGGTGCCATTATGTCCCCATTTCACAGACAAGGAAACTGAGGCACAGAGGATACACGACCGACCCCTTCCCCTCGGGCTTTCACTGCCGCCTTCTGGAGTGACAAAGCTAGTTTCTACAAGCTTCTTGGATGTGTTCTGTGTCCCACTCACCGGGCTTTATCCAGGCGACCAGGCTTTGGGAACACAGGTCCCCCCACCCCCCGGCGCTGGCACGAAGGATGCAGGAGGGGCAGGTGGTGGCACCACAGTCCCTGGCACACTAGAAGCAGCAAGGATGGGGCCCCCGCCCCCGCCACACCTGGCATTGATTTGGATCGGCCACGAGCAACCCTGTGGTCCTGGGCCCGTGGCTTCACATCTCTTCACCAGCCGTCTGAGAACGGGGGGCAAAGCTATTGTTCCACAGGTAACAAGGAATAAACAGGCAGACCTGTGTCAAGGGCCTCACATGGTGTCCAGAAGCAGTTTTGGATGAATGAAGTTCATATTCCTTCCTTTTTCTCCCCAACCTGTCCTTCAAAGCCCAGTTTTCCCAGAAGCCTTTGCCCCCTCTCCAGGGCAGAGTTCCCAGGGACAGGTGTCCCCAGAGCAGTTTGTCTGTGTCACTCAGCCTGGGGGTTGGTCACAGGCACTCTGACCCCCGGATCCTCAGTGCCCCAGGCAGAGGGGAGACCGGGCCAGAGGAAGGCAGGGACTCTGCTGGGAGCAGAGCCGGCATTCTGGGCTCATTCACTTGTGAGATAAACACTAACTGAGCACCTATCGGGGGCCAGACACGGAGAACGAGAAGGCCTCCAGGATCAACCCCCATGAGGATGGGGGAGGGGCGGACAAGTGAACTGGCCCCCTCGACTCAGGGGCCATCGGGGCTGGGATCAGCAGAGGCTGGTGGCTGAAGAGAAGCCTGTGAGTGGGGTGCATTCCAGGCCGGGGGGCCTGAGGCAAGTGTGGCCCTCAGGAGGCGGTGTGGGTCATGGTCATGGTCATGGTCATGGTCACGAGTCCCTCTGGGTACCGGTGCTGACAAAGTCGAACCAAAAAAGCTAGACCTTGACACTCCCCCTCCCCCCATTACAACCCCGTGCTGGATGGAGGAGAAACAAACACCAACCAAATACTCAGAGAAATAAATGAGATCATTGCAGAGGGCGAGAGCGGATAAAGCCACCGAACTGAGGAGGTGGGAGAGGAAGGGGTAGCGGCCAGGAGCTGGGACCTTCTCCCGAGGGTCGTGGGAGCCGCAGAGGCTGCGACAGGGAGCAGCATGAGCGGCGGGCCTTTTCCACGACTCGGAGAGCCAGATGGAGTAGGAGGAAAGACCCAAGGGAGCGCTGATGGAACATCCCTGGGACTGAGAGAAGGAAAGAGAGTGGATCTGAGAACGTTCTAGGAGGTAAAGGGATAGGTGTGAGCATTATAACTGAGGGCTGGGGACCAGGCTGACCCCGGACTTCTAGACCAGGCCTTGGGGTGACAACGATTTGCCGGCATGGAGAGCCTAGGGACGTTGATGAGCCGAGCCTGAGCTTGTCCAGGGTCAGGTGCAGGAGACGATCTTCGTGGGAAGCCTGCAAGGCCAGGGCAGGGGCAGGGCCTGCAGGTGCGGCGGGGGGTGCGGCGAGGGTGGAGTGGGGAGCAGCCCGAGGGTCCCACCAGATCCTGCCTTTCTCAAAGGCTAATTTATGTCCTTCGTCCCTTCTAGTATTTCTGACTCGTCCCAGAGCGTCTGCAACATAAAACATTCTAGAATCTTGAAGACTTTTCCTCGGGGTTTTCCAAGTCCTTCAAAGTACCCTTCCTTGCTCACACATTCCTTCCACTGGGACCCATGGGTCAAAGGCTCCGATTCGAGAAGGAGAGAGGCTGTTTCTCCCCATCCTGTTGGGAGTGATGCTTGGGGTAGGGACTGTGGGATCCCGAGGGTGGAGGGTGGCAGGGAGGTCCCTGGTTGTGCTCTTTGGGGGGGCATTCCTTACCTCCTTGGGGTGGGAGCTCTGGGTCTGCTTGGCCCTGTCACTAGGGCTGGGCAGGGACCCAGCTGGGTTCTGTTGCCTGATGGAGAAAGGGATGTGCGTGTGTGTGTGTGTGTGTGTGTGTGTGTGTGTGTGAGAGAGAGAGAGAGAGAGAGAGAGAGAGAGCGAGCACCCGCCTGAAACCTAATTGTCCGCTATCTAATCCGTCAGCCCGAGGACAGCTTGCCGGCCCCTCCCAGGCAGGCTGATAAACGCCAACCGAGCCCCCCTGCGCCAGAGCTGCCTTAATTGGTATCAGGACGTGCCTGGACTCCATCCTCCCAGCCCCTGCCTTCCTCCCCTCCTGCCGCAGCCTCCAGCCCGCAGGCCTCCACCCCTAACTGGGCCCACACGCTGCCACAGCTCCAAGAGGAGAGTGTGAGACCAGTAACAACAGCTCCATTTATGTGGCACCTACTGTGTGCCCAGCCCATGCTGACAAATCCCGCAAGCTGGGGGAATCAGCCTCCTTTCCGGTCTACACACACAGGACCTATTTCCTGAGCCCTCTGCATGCCTGCCCCCCTCCCCTGGCAGGCTGGGTGTTGGGGATGCAGGACAGGTGAGATAGACAAGGCTGCCTGCCCCCAGGGAGCTCCCCCATAATGGGCAGGAAGGGGCTTATTCCCAGACCATTAGCCTGGTAGGGCTTGCCCATTTCAGGAAGTTCAGAGAGGTTTGGCAACCGCCCGAGGTCACACAGCTAGAAAAAGAGGCAGAGAGAGCTTGGTTGTCTTCAGAATGATCACACGGCTAGGTCATGATCTCAGGGTCCTGGGATCAAGCCCTACATCGAGCTCCCTGCTCAGCAGGGAGCCTGCTTCTCCCTCTCCCTCTGCCTCTTCCCCAGCTTGTGTGTGCTCTCACTGTCTCTCTCACTCTCTCTCTCTCTCTCTCTCTCTCTCTCGCTCACTCTGTCTCTCAAATAAATAAGTAAAAGCTTAAAACCAAACCAAACAATCACGGCTGGGTCTCAATGTCATGTGGGTCTGAATCACTGGGGGTTCAAGTTAGAAACTCAAACGCCTCCCCCTGATAGTGGCAACCTCACTTGGAGGCGAAACCCGACCTCAACCCCTCTGGCCCAGAGGTTTAGGAAAAGAGATCTAGACACCTCGTACAGGACAATCGCCATGAGCGCCGATGTTTTTGAGGGATAATTGACATACAGCATCATGTTAGTTTCAGATATACAATGATCCGATATTTGTGTATCCCGTGTTTTTCTGCCTCATTGAAAGATTAGGATCTGGAAATGACCCCAGTGCCTGGTCTGTCTGGTCTGCCCCTTCCTTCCAGGGTAGATGGCGGCTCTGTGCTAGAAACATTACTCACCGATGAGACCCAGGGAGCTGTGACGTCAAAACAACAGAGCAGTTTTCTATTTTTCTTTTCTTTCCTTTTATTTTTATTTATTTTATTTTTTTAAAGATTTTATTTATTTATTTATAGATAGGCAGGCAGAGAGAGAGAGGGGAAGCAGCTCCCCAGTGAGCAGAGAGCCCGATGCGGGGCTCGATCCCAGGACCCTGAGATCGTGACCTGAGCCAAAGGCAGAGGCCTTAACCCACCGAGCCACCCAGGTGCCCCCTTTTCCTTTTATTTTTAAAAGCTTTTATTTTTAAGCAGTCTCCACACCCAATTCGGGCTCCAACTTACAACCCCAAGATCAAGGGTCATATACCCTACCAACTGAGCCAGCCAGGTGCCCCCCCACGGAGCAGTTTTCTTAAAAAGAGAAGAGAAAAGAGCTTTATTGATTATACCCCTAACGTATGCTCATCATCATTAGAAAATGAATACAAAAGAAGAAAGCACGACAACCTGAAGTCTACCTCCACGGTAACTGTTGACATTTCTGTGACTGCCCTGCCTTCCAGATTTTTCTAGAGATATCCTTTTCTCCCCCGCCGCCAAAGATGGGTTTTACCACCAAGTATTTTTGCAACCTGCATTTTTCCCCATCACTGAACAGTATGTGGTGGTCATCTTCCCACGTCTGAGTCATCGCTTTTCAGCAAGACAGGAAAGTTTACGGTCAACACGACCGGTAACCAGCTCAAACACACCCCCTTGTTGCACACGGCTTGATTCCAGGTTTTTCATTAATGGGTATCTCCCCAAGACGGCATCTTTGTGCACAAACTGGCCTGTCTCCTTAGGTCAGGTCCATAGATGGGGAACCCCCGGGTCCACACGGAGTGGGGACATCCTTCATGTTGTAGGCGCTGTGATTGCCAACACCTTAGTCCTTGGCCTCGCTCATCTCTCCCAAAGAAACATTCACCGCTTATCAGGAAGAGGGACCCCTCCAGGCCAGGCAGAGGGTCCTGCCAGAGCAGTGCCCCCAAGCCCCGCAGGGAAGGCAGGAAGCCAGGAGGGGTACCCCATTGGCATTGCCATCGGGGTCCTTTGCCCATCTTTACATGGCCGTCTCTCCTGGGGCCTCCCCCCTGCCTCCACTCACCTCCCCCAGCCCCCATGGAGGCCCATTGGCTGCCAACCCCAGCGGGCCTCTGGTTCTCCCTTCTCAGATAAAGGCTGGACCCCAGGCCCCCACAAACCCTAATCACTTGAGCTTTCTCCTGATTTGCATGTCCTTAAGGCGCCTTGATTAATAGTCCTTTCTAGGATCTTCTCTTCTCCAGCCATGCGAAGGCTCTGATTGCAAAGTGGCCTCGACTCCTTTAAAAATAAGATCAATGCTCCCTCATGCAAGTGGAGCCCATGTTTCCCTGAAAAGCCAGGCCTCGCCCCGAGAAGGGAACAAATATCCCTTTGCTGTACCCCCTTTTACATTTTCATATCTGGGGGGGTAGGACAGGAGGTGCCGGGTTTGTTGTAACAGTTGTGGAACTTTCCTGGCGTGATGCAGGGTCCCGTGGGCACAGGGGTCCCTGTGCCTTTCCTGTGCCCCCCGCCAATCCCCGCGGGCGTTCTGGTCTGCACCATGCATGTGAGCCCGGAACACAGCCCCGGAATTCCACTCGCTCTCGGCGGCCTGGAATGCTCTCCCAGGGTGTGTGGGGGCAGGATGGTCTCCCCGGGGCAGCCGGGCACGGAGACCTGGCTAGACTCTGCCCTGCCCTGCCCTGCCCTTGGCCACCAAGCAACTCCCTCTCCAGCGGCTCTTCCTCCTTCTCACTGGGGCAGAGCAGCAGGAGCTGCAAGGTTTAAAATGCTGTGAGTGTAGCGTCGTGCTCCTTTTATCTCCTTGGTTGAGCAGTTTCTCAACCCGCTGCCTCCACCATCACTCTCCCCGAGGTCCTCTCTCTCCTGCAGGCTCGGTCAGCAGGGTCTCTTGGGCCTTTGGCAGGGCCCCTGGGAGTGGGGGGGCCGGACGCTAGGAGGGCCTGCTCTCTCTGGCCATCTCAGGGTTTACTGGGCTGAGTGCGGCTGTCCCCGGTGGGGACCTGCCAGGCCACAGGGCCTTGGAGCAGGTGTGCAGCACGGTCCACTGGCCCCAGCTGGGAACCTGCCCTTGCTAGGCTCTGGAACACAGCGTGCTCAGGGCTGCACCTCCCTGGGGAGCCGTAACAGGCTCTTCCCACTTCCTTGGAGACACCTCCATGGGGTGGCGAGGAGGCAGCGCAGCGCCGGCTAGGAATGTTCTCCTGGGCCAGACCCTCGGGGGCCCGAAGTACAGGCACCTGGAACGGTGGCCCCTGGTCCGTCGGCCCCCGTTGCTGCTACTGGCTCCTAGCAGGGGCAGCCCCTCCGCTCTGCTTTTCTTCTCCCCGCTGAGCCTGGGTGCACGAGTGAGTCGAGGGATTCTCGGGCACACCCCCAAAGCCTGTGGGTTTCAGAGACCAACACAATTTCCAAAGAAAACTTGGAGGGTGGATGGGGTGATGCCAGTTTTAAATTTTTGCTAGGGAAGGGTGTTAATGAGAACAGATAAAACAAAGAAACACAGGCATTAAAAATCCCATCATTGGGGGCGCCCAGCTAGCTCAGTCGGTAGAGCACATGACTCTCGATCTTGGGGTCGTGAGTGCGAGCCCCACGTTGGGTGTAGAGATTACAAATAGGTAAACTTTGTTTAAAAATCCCATGAAATGAAATAAATTATATTTTAAAACCCGAAAAGCATAAGGACATAATCTTAGAATGAAGGAACGTCCTCCCCTCAAAAGGGACATTGGGAGACTTCACGAATATTTCTTATGCTTTAGACCGGGGACAGGTTTGCCACAGACAAATACCCAGTACTGGTCCCTAATGTAGTACTTGGGAACATCTCATGGTCATAAGATGGCTGCTCCACCTCTGGCCATCACATCCACATCCCAAGCAGGAAGAAGCGGGCAGAGTGAAACATATTTTCTTTGAAAACTTTGCCTTTTAACTCAGGAAGGGAAACATTCCCTTGGCTCTTCTGCCTTCATCTCATTTGCCAGAACAACTGGGTCACGTGCCTACCTCAGCGCTAGAAAGTGAGGCTGAGAAATTGAGCATTTTAATTTTCTGGACTCTATGGCAGAGAAAGGCCAGAAGGAAGGGGTTTGGAATGAACATTTGCACATATGGTTTTCTGGAAAGTCTCAGCTTTCATTTCATTTTATCCCTCCCTCAAGTCTGTGTGTGGATCCCTGGACCTCACGGCTGACCATGGATTCCAGCCCCAGTTCCTTAAGCAGCAGCCAGCAGAGCTCAGTTCAGCCTACAATCCCAGGCTCCTTCATAGACCCAGATCGGCCCCTAATTCAGGGGTGCTAGTGTTGTCCCTGCTTGTTTGGGGGTTTCTGGTTTGGAGGGCACCCCAAACAAAGCCTCTTTCCAGAGCAAGTTCCCCAGATAGAGTTGCCACATAAAATATAGGCCATCTAGTTAAATGTGAATTTCACAGTAACGACATATTTTGTATATTGTCTTTGGTGTTCCTTTGCTTTGGGGATGTATCGACCAATTGATGAGCTACGAGGGCTGCTCTTGAATGCACAAAATTGAGGCTTTTATAGGTCAAAATGAGTGGATACTGGCACCTTCATAGTGTTCAGCATAATAGTTTTACACAGAGTGGGGAGATGGGGATCCTGGGACATCTCTGCCTTTCGGGGGCAGAATGGGGTAAAACGGGTTCGAATCCCCGCTCTGTGTCTTCCCAGCTAGCAGACCTTTGGCAAGTCCCTTCCCTATCTGAGCCTCAGCTTGTCTTCATCCGTAAAATGGGTGTGCAGACAGTGAGGGCGTGCATGCCGGGGACAGATCGGAGCCCAGCAAGCAGGGGCAGCGTCTTCATCAGCCCTGCTACTCTCTGTAAACTGTCTACGAAGCCAGTCTCCTGGTGGGAGCGTCTCCGAGGAGGCACCAGCGTCAGGGCGTGTGGCGGGGGGCAGGGGGCGGGGGGGGGGTGTAAGCAGGGGGTGCCTCGCGTTTGCAGAGCGGGTCTGGAGAGGAGCCTCATGCTCCATGGGTCCTCTTCTCCTGCTGCCCCAGGATTGGGCAGGGGTCCCCTGTCACCAGAGGTCCCCTTCGGTGCCCCCGTAGGGCTGTGCCCACCTTCCACTTTGCTGGGGGCTGTTGTAACCCAGCCAGTGGGCACCCCCAGCGAGACCTTGCTTCCACACGTCACTTCGGTTTCCAGCTCCCTGTGAACCACCACCAGGGGAGTGGAGCCCCTCTAGCAGCATCTGGGCACACCTGCTGCCACCACCAGAAAGCCGGGGAGTCACTTGGGGTGGTCTGTGAGCAGAGGTAGCCCTCATGTGATCCGGGGAGTGCTCCCTGTCGCGCCCCCACACCCCATCAGACCTGCCAGATGGTGAACCCTGACTGTCCCTCCTTCTAGCTGTGCGCCATGGGTCCCCAGCTTTCAGCCCTGGGAAAGGGAGGGGTTGCCCCCAACCCCCGCCCCCCACTGCTCTGGCCCCTCAGCAGCCAGGACCCCAGGCCGCAGGACCTCTGGGGACTTAGCAGCTGTGCCCAAGAATCTGAGCAGGAAGGAGGAAGAGGAGGTAGCTGGAGCCGTGGCCCCCACTCTAGGCCACCCAAAGGAAGGCAGCCCCTGCCCACTGAGAGCCCCTGGGGCTCTCTCCTCCTGGCCCCCTTGCCCCTCCGCTGTGCCTTCCCTCCTCCCTCCCCCCTCCCACATCCCCAGGGCGCTGCGGTTTCACCTGGTGAACCGGCAGAGAGACCTCCAGGCTAGGTGTGCACGGGTGCATTGTGCTGTGTGCACGCGCGTGTGTACGTGCCTTTGTGCACCCGTGCGTGTGTTGTGTGCATGCGTGCGTGTGCGTGCACACGTGTTCGTGTGTCTTGCGCGTGACCTTCCGCGCGCGCGCGCTCCTGTCTGTGCCTTTGCGCACATGTGCGCGTGTCTGCCGGGTGTGTGCGTGTGTGCACGTGTGCGTGCCCGTGCGCGGTGTGCAGGCGCAGGGAGGGGGCGGCCGGGGCTCGGGAGGGGATTTAAAGCCGCTTTTGCGCTGCCGGCGTGAGCGCTCCTGATAAACAGCCCGAGAGCCCCCGGCAGAAGCGCTGGCGGCGGCGGGAGGCTGCGTATCAGGGCTCCTGGCAGGCTCGCAAAAAGCTGTCCCCGGCCGGCGAGCCGCTCGAGCAGCCCACGGAGGGAGGGCGGGCGAGGAGGGAGGGAGGGAAAAAGTATTTGCTTCAGCCCTTAATCACGGAATTTGAAATCCCAGCGAGTCGGTGCCATTTATTTTCAGAGGCTGTCAAGGCTGGTTTCAGCATTTAAAAGAAAGGAGGATAAAAAACATTTGCATTTCTGTCTGTTTCTCTCTCTCTCTCTCGCTCTCTCTCTCTCTCTCTCTCTCTCCCGCCTGCCCGCTCGCTCGGCGCTCTCCTTCTCTCCCCCTCGCTGGGAGCCCCGCAGCAGAGCTGGGGCTGTGTGTGTCGGGGAAGGAGTGCCAGAGAGAGATTTTTCTGGGCGCTCTGGGCACCCGCGGTGGGGTCCCAGTGAGAGTGCCTGATGGGGGGGCGCTCTGCGTGGTGGAGGTGGAGGTGGAAAGCCGGCCTTGGCCAGGGCTGCTGCTCAGGGGGTGCTGGGGGCCACCTGCAGGGCGCTCCTCACTCACTCCAGAAAAGAGCCGCGACTCCCAGATTTGCCCCAGCCCCGGGAGACCCCACCGGCCCCTCCTGGCTTCTGAGGTGGAAGTCTAGGATGTTGGGGCTGTGAGGGGAGCTAGGACACCCCCACAGCGGCAAAGCCCCCTGCTCCCCCCTCCCCCGCACAGACTTGGAAGCCGAGGATGGCGTGGCCAAGGGCACCCTGGCAAAACCCGGACAAGGAAGGAAGATAACTGTATGTCAAGTACGCACTCCGGGTGTGGGGGGCCAGAGGCTGCCCTGGCGGGTTGGGGGGGGCGTTGGTGCTGGCGACGAGGACTTTGAGGGAGGGGGACTGGGATGCAGGTCATGACACCGGCTGGCATGGTGACCTTGGCCCCTCTCTCCTGTGTGACCTTCAGATGGAGCCCATGGACCTCCATCCAGGACCCTACGGGCAGATGCACTGCACAGCACTGGGCGTGTGGGGACAGGCCCATCACGGGTCGCCTTCCAGCACCACACCCACTCTCCTCCTGGCTGTCAGCTGCTGGCTGTCTCTCGTGTTCTTCGGGGATAACTTGAAGCTCATCGGCCAGACCATTCTGTCCCTGAAGAGCCAGACTGGGGCACGGACACCCCCCCCCCCAGGGCCCCCTCTCTGACACTGTTTCCTCCTTGGTAAAATGAGACCAGTCACCCACTACTGTTGGGGGTGCAGTGAGTTCCTGCGTCTGGCCCCTCACGGGTGCCCCAGCCCATGATGAGGATTACAGGCCCACCTGTCCCAGACTCAAGGCTTCTCAAGGCCAAGGCTCTGTGGTTCATGTCAGAATGCCCCTTGGTCCCAACCTAGGGGAGTGATGTTAGAAGCAGTAGTTAGGCCCCCCGTGGGGGGAGGGGGGCCGTGAGGGTTCAGGGAAGGAGCAAACAGCCCAGCCCTGCAGGGGAAGCCCTCTACTCTTGCCCAGATTTGGGGTGCAGAGACTCAGGATACCCCACTCCCTCCCCACCCCCACCAACGTGTGCTTATTTTTTTAATTACAAAAATGAGATGTCTTCATTGGTACAGTACACAGAAGGTATCGAGAAAACAGTAAAATTACCTCCCTCTCAACGCCTCGAAAATCCCGCTCCCCAGATAATCAGTGTCTAGAGAGTTCAGGACAAAATCCTTCCAGACTTTTCTGTCAGTACAAATGCATATCAATCTCATGTGGATGTCGGGCAATGCTACACATCCTGTTGGGCAATTTGGTTCTTTGTTTTTTGTTTTTTTTTTCTTTTTTTGCACACTGTGGTCTCCTTTCCAAGTTCTTTCTCACGCTATTTCCCTGTGCGCCTGTACCTGCCGGAGGTCATCTGATCCCCAGGGGCTGGGCATCGAGGGTGTGTCCAGGCTTGTCCTCTGGGGGCCGCAGAGGAGAGCCGGCCTTCTATAGCAGGTGATGTCACTGGCGTCAGAAGGACCCCTGAGCTGAATGAACACACAGGGAGCAGCCAGTGGCCCTGAGGGCTCCAGCCCCTTGTGTAGGATGGGGGTTAGGGCTGGTTAGGGCCCTGCCGCAACCAGGGCTTGGGGGGAGAGTGGCCTCCGGGAAAGCAGGGGCCCAGCCATCATCCCTCCAGGGGAGGGAAGCCCTCACCTGGCTATCCCAGGCCTGGGGATGACAAGGTCTCCTCTAGGACCCAGCCTGGGCTGTGCTAGTCCCTCCGTGAGGAAGTAGGAATGGTCTGTGTTCCATGAATGGAGGGATATCAGTAGCAAGTGCCTTCGTCTAACCCTTCTATACTTTCCATGGCTCTCTTTCCCCTCTAGACCGCCTCCCCGTACCAGAGGGGCCCCCCCAAACCTCACGTCCACACTTGGAGCCTCAGTCAGCAGAGGTGGTGGTCAGGAGCCCAGAGCTCTGTCTGCAGCAAGGCAAGCCTTTTGTTCTCGGTTTTGTTGTTTGTGCATCAAAGGGAACATTCTCAGTGTGGTTTTGGAGACAAGCTGACCTGTGTTCAGGGACGGCTCTGAATCCTCGGACCCTAACCATTCCAACGGGGATAAGGGCAGCACCTGCTTCCCACGACGGTCGTGAGGACTCGGGGAGGTGTCACCGAAGCCTTCAGCCGGTTCCCTGACACACAAGATCTCATGAAATTTTGCTCTCATTTTATTATTTTTTAGTTATGATTCCTAATAATGACATTTTCAACAACATGAAGGCAGAGAAGACCTCCAGGTTGGATGTCAAAACCAGGAAAAAGCCTACAGTAGTGTGTGTGTGTGCTGCGTGATGAGTGTGTGCGGTTTGCGTGGTGTGTGCTGTGTTTGTGCATGTGGTGTGTGTGTCCTGTGTACGTTGGGGTGTCCTTTGGGGCCCCCGTCCCTACCGGATGCTCCGTCTCACTCTCTCTGCTCCCTGGCCTATCCCCTTCTCCCCGAGAATCGCTTCACGCTACGTCTTCCCTGTCCCTGAAGGACAGGCCTATCGATCTGGGTGACCTGGGAATGCTCGAGGACAGCCCCAGGGAGAGAAGAGACCCCGTCCAACTGGTCCCCAGGTGGCCCCACCCCACAGCCATCTTGATCCAGGGCCGCATGACCCTGACCCTCCAGCTCGGGCTCTAGGTTTGGGTCCCGGGTTCCTCAGCGCTGGCTGTGGGAAACTGCTTAACCTCTCTGGGCCCCCGTTTCCCCATCTGTAAAACAAGAATAATAATACTGTCATAAGATTGTTTGAGCTCCTCTTTCCCTCCCCCAAACAAGCAAGCAAGCAAACATACAAACAAGCCGACCAGAAAATGTTCAAGCCTCCAGGCACTTGGAGCACGAAGGAATTTCTGCTAGAGGGTGATCAGCAAGGACTGGGCATTTGGGCTTCCAGACTGGAATTTCTCCATCTCCCCCTTCCCTCCGAGAGGAGCTGTGTTTATTCATGCAGACCCTGAGCACCCCGCCCCGCCCCCCTCAGCCCTGCCTGGCTCTTGAAAGAATCCTAGATTTGCAGGGCAGGGGTGGGTGGGGCAGAGCTGAGCAGGAAGGAGGGTGTGGGTTCCCCAAGGAACAGGCTCTCCCAGCGCCACCCCTGGCAGGGGTGCAGCCGACTCAGGACTCCCCACCCCAACTGAGAACATACCCGGCTAGCATCTGTGCGAGGACCCTTAGAGGTTTTCAAAATACGTTCTCAGATCTTGTTTTCGATGCTGGGAAATGAACCAGTCTCCTCCCCTTCTGGAGACCTCAGTTTTCTTATCTATAAAATGGGGCTATGATGAGAAATCCACGAGCTCAGGACGTGCAGCTGCTGGCCCAAAGCCCCACACTATTGAGGCCTATGGTGCCACTGTTCCCAGGAAATCCCTGCCCTAAGAAGGTGGCACTCCCTCCCCCACACCATGGTCAGTGACTCCCAGTGCCTCGCTCCGGTCACACATATACTTGCCCATGGACATTGGGCTTGACCATGTGACTTGCTCTGACCAATAAAATGTGAGCAGAGGTCCCCGGCCCCACAGAAGCTTGAACAGCTCTCCTGGGGCTGGGCCAGCTCCCTGGCTCTTTTCTTTCAGGTGGCTGAGCTCTACAGAGGGGCCGCACCCTCAGCCTGGATCCCAGCAGGAAGATGGCACGTGCAACACGCAGAGCAGCATGGCAAGTGGTTGGGCAAGCCCACGGTAGACAACTTTAAGCCTGAATGAAAATAAACCCCGGCTTCGGGGATCTGCCCGTATTTCAGGGATGCTTGTTACGCAGCATGACCTAGCAAAGTCTGACCCATACAGAAACCGACACTGGGAAATGAGGGCCCCAGCAAATATGGAGCTCTGGTTCTGGGAGCAGGTGTCAGGTGACAAGAAAACAGTTCCTGAAGGTATTGATGGCAACCATGTCACACAGCAGGGGACGTTCGGGAATTCCTGCCGACAGATAACCCACAAGGCTGGTATTGTACTGCACCTGCGGCTTCGGCCAGAGAGCTAGGGAAATAGAAACGTCTGGCGCGTCTCGATTGCCATTCGCTGTGTGTTACAGACTGAATCATGGCCACCCCCAATCCCGCGGTCGTATATTGAAGCCCTATCTGCAGCGTGACTGTCAGAATGTGACTATATTTGGAAAGAGGGTCTTTAAAGAGGTAATTAAGGTGAAAGGAAGTCATTAGGGTGAGTCCTACTCCAACGAGACCTCCACCGGAAGTGGGACTCCCGGGTGGTGCAAGTCGGTTGAGCGCCTGCCTTCAGCCCGGGTCCTGGGATCGAGTCCCACGTGGGGCTCCCTGCTCAGTGGGGGGCCTCCTTCTCTCTCTGCCCCTCTCCCTACTTATGTTCATGCTCTCTCTCTCTCTCTCTCTCTGACAAATAAATAAATAAAATCGAAGAAAAAGAAGAAGAGGAGGAGGGAGGGAGGAGGAGAAGGAGGGGAAGGGGAAGGGGAAGGGGAAAAGGAAGGAGGAGGAGGAGAAGGAGGAGGAGGAGAAGGAGTTGAAGTTCTACACAACCTGTGCAGAGAAAGCTGATGGGAAGGCACAGGAAGAGGGTGGCCATTGACCAGCTGGAGAGGGGCCTGGAACAGAGCTATCCTTCACGGCTGTCAGAGGCAAGTTTTCTGCGGCCACCTCCCAGCCTCCAGGAAGGTGGACAATACATTTTTGTCGTCCTGGGTTACTGCAGCCCTTTGCAATCTCACAATACATTTTTGTCATCCTGGGTTACTACAGCCCCTCGCAAACTCGTGTGGCCATCTCCCAAGACACCTCAGAAAAGAGATGCACTCTGAGGGGAATTAGCCTGTTCGCAAGCAGGGATGAAAGGGAAAGAGGGAGCCCAGAAATTCTGAATTTGCAGCCTTGAAGAAGACAACTGTTTCTCATCTCTAGCCAATGAAAGCGAAAGGAAGCCAGAGCTCCGGGAGCCCAGGGCCCAGTGGCCTGGTGCCCGTCATCGAGGATGAGCGATGTCGTTACAAGAAGAAAGTCACTCATCTTGTGTGAAGCGAGCTTGGGCACAAACGTCCCCTCCCCAAGTGGAAAAAGGTGATACCCTTCCCCACACTGCCCCCCCTCCATCTTCCCGAGCAGTTCGTCCTCCAGAAACCTAGAGAACCCAGGGCCATTTTTGGAAAAGCCTGCTCTTTGCAAGGCGAGGGGGCCAAACAGACCCGGTCCCCGCCCCTCTAACAGTTGGTTGATTCTTCAAATTCGAGTTACAGATGACATTTGAGTAAACCTTCTGACATATTGGTATATGGAATGCACAGTACGATCTTGGAGCAGATACGAGTTTTAAATTTAACTATCTGCATCCCCGGAAAAGTATTGTTTGAGGCGTCTCACTAAGAATTTTGAACTTGCTGCAGAGACTCTTCAAAATGGGTAACCCACACCTTGTCAATAAAGAAGCTTCTAGACTTAGGACAAAGGAAGGAGACTAAGAAGTGCTCAGCGTGATGGGGTCCCGCTGAGATTCAGTCTCAGGATCCAGAGGACATCAGGGTGTGGCCATCACACCCTGTGCTAAAACCTCTGGTGACGAAGTCTTGGGAGGCACGCCCAGAAACATTGGCTATGTCTTTGGCACAAGGAGCTGAGTGGGGACAAATAGATAAAAAGGTAGCTAAATTTTGAAGAGGGTCACACTGGACTAAAAGAGGGTGTGACATTCATGACTTAAAACCACATCTGGGCCCCAGAGGGAAGTCCTCCATGAGGACTATCGAGTCCTCACTCCGCGTGGCCAAGGACGTGATGGAAAAGGAAGTCCACCCAGAGGGCTATCCAAGGGCCGTGGAGAACAGGAGATGGAAGGAATTCCAAGGGAACACCGTGGGGCCCATTGCAGAGTGTTTCTTTCCCACCAGAGGAGGTGGCCCTCACAGCCTCCTCCCAGCAGGAGTCAGGATTGCCGCGCACGGAGCTGGGGACTTTCGTCCGCTTCCTGCCCCTTCTAGAAGAGAGTGTTTGGGAGCATGTCGTTATTCTTGCACCTGTGACTCATGGCCGTGTGGATGTGTTTCCCCGGGGCCACCACACGAAACAGCAGACCGAGTAGCTCCTCAGGAATTCGTTTTCTCACAGGCCTGGAGGCTGGAAGTCCAAGTTCAAGGTGTCGGCGGGTCTGGTTTCTTCAGAGAAATCTCTCTCTCCTTGCCACCTTCTCGCTGTGTCTTCACATGGTCTCTCTGTGCCCACACGTGTGGGTCTAGTGTCTTTCCAGGTGTTTGTTATCAAGGACATCAGTCCTCCTGGATCACGGCCCACCTTAATGGCCTCATTTTAACTTAGTTACCTCTTGTAAGGCCTTGGCTCTGAATGGGGTTACGTTCTGAGGTCCTGGGGGTTAAGACTTACATACGAATTTGGGGGAGACACAATTCCGTCAATAACTATATGTGAGACCCGCCAGCTTTCCCCCTATGTATAGATCTCTTTACCAAGAGAAGCATGGGCTGGGGTCATCCTCTAGGGCTGCATTTAGCTGGTGGCTGGGGTAGAAGGTCCAGGAAGGCTGACCTTATTCCCCTGGGCACCCCAGGACCACCACTGGCCTCCCTCTTCCTTGCCGCCCTCAGCCTGGCTCTCACGCGGTGGGTTTTCACGTGGTGCCTGGCTTCCAAGGGGGAGCACGTCTAGAAGGGGGCCTCAAATCTTGGAAGTGACACACAGCATCGGGCCGGCTCAGTTCTGTTGGCCCCAGCCGGTCCTGGGGCCAGCCCTGATTCGAGAGGAGGGGAGAAGAAAACCTCTCTTTCTTTGTGGGAGAAACCAGACAGCGGGCAGCCATCTGTACTCCCCAGCACAGATGCAGGAGAGAGGAGTCTTTGTGGCCAAGATGGTAGATGGGTCATGGGTCCCCATCACTTGCTGTCTCCCCAGTGAGAGGGTTATCCACGCCTGCACCATGGCCGTGCACCGTGCCGGCTGCACGAGGGGGTGCCCTTCCCCACCCCCATGTCAGCCTCAGCCACGTGACTTGTGCTAGTGACACCAGGCTGTTCAGAGAGGCTCTCTGAGGCATCACGCGGCTTAGCAGGGCTGCTCAGGCCTCCCTCTGCAGAGAAGAGCATTCTCTGCAAGAGGGCGTCGGGGGAGCTCCCCGGTTCCGCACAATACAAGTCTAATGGGCAAGCCTTCCACTCATCTTGAGACCTTTGTATTTTTCCCTCTCTCCATTTTCTAATAGTCAAAGCCCTTAAATGCATTCCTTTTTTTTTTTTTTCTAGAAGTAATACCCGGCAAGTTTGGCATCTCAAACTCCTAACTATTCCTCCTTCATCCCGTACAAAGTCGCTGAGGGTGGGCACACGGGAGGTCCCCACAATGGTCACGTTTGAGCACACGTCATTGTGCTTTTTATGGGTGTGTGGGCATCGTCACTTGCCAGGGCCCAGCCTGGGTTGAGTCTTGACCTCAGGACCCCTCCAGGCCCTCACATGGGGAGGCTGGGGCTCAGAGTGGTTAAGTGACTGGCCCGAGGTCACCCAGCTCACAAGGAGCAGAGCTGGGATTCGAACCCAGGGCTGTCTCGCCAGTGTTCTGAGTTCTTGGCCACTGGGCTCTCCTGCCTCACCCTGTAAGAGGTCTATAGATGTCTGGGAAATGGATAAACATGGGGTCCAGTAGTTCCTTTGGAAACCTGGAAGATTCTGGATGCAGTCACAGGGGTGTGTCTCCATCTTGAGGACTGACTAAAAGAATAGGGTAGGGAGGTAGGATAGGATGCATTAATCAGGGTCCACTCCCCTTTCCAGCCCTCCTTCCCCTGCTTTCAGAGCACTGGGGGTCTTTAACGCGCATAGAGAAAATACGCGAAAACACAGAAGACATTGATGTCAATGATAGTTTGCAATGCCCAGCCACGTCCTGAGAGCCTTCCATCAATTAGCTCACTTACCCTTCCCCGGGGGCCTGATCAGGTTAAGGGCCATTATTATTCCCATTTTACTACCAAGGAAACTGAGTCACCAAGGAGGTTAACTCTGTGCTCCTCAAACTGTCTGTGGTGGAAGGACTTTTGGAGAAATGTTTCCAGTCCCCCCGGAGCGCTATTATTGTAATGTACACAATCACAACCGAAGTGGGCAGCACCCAACCCAAATGAAAGTTTCTAGATTATTCCCAGGTCTGGCGCTTCTCTTACTGTGTCAGAAAACAGCGCCCAGGCCAGCACTGGTCTGTGGACCACACTTCAGGTAGCATGGGGATGCTAAAGGTCTCATAGCTGGTGAGGGGCGGGGTCAGGATTGAGGCTTGAGTCTGAGCCCTTGGCTAGACCTGGGGGAGGAGGGGGGCTGAGAAGGGTTTGGCCACTGAGTATGATTTCATGATGAGTATCTGAGCATCTTAGGTTCTGTACATCTCCTTCCATCCTCTAAGAATTTCCAACACCACTAAAATGATAACTCCAGCGGGTTCAATGGGTACTTTTAGAATTAATAAATAATGAACAAAAAGGTAAATGGTCAGACACAAAGTCGTTCTTACATGTCAATTGCATGCAAGACCCTAGGCGAAGACACTGGATATGGAGACCCCGGAGGGGAGCCAATTCCCCCAAATGTTGAAAGCCTGGTCATCTTCAGGTGACGGGATTAAAAGTGGCTTTATTTTCGTCATTGAGCTCACCTGCATTTTCAGCAAGATCTACAATAAACATGCTTTACCGTTACAGCAAGAGTGAGGTTCTCGGGGAGGAAATAAAGGGTCCGAGATGGAGGTCCACTTCCATTTCTGTTGGAGAAAAGATGGTCGGCTCGTGGAGAGAAAGGGTCCTGGCAAATAGAAGGTACTCGATACACGTTTGAGTTCAGTCGCAGTCATGTACGAGCAGGAAAGAGACCTTTATAGGAAGGGCTCTTTTCTTTCCCGATTTCTTTGTCTCTCACCTCCCCGGGTGCCACTGTCCTTGGTCTGTATGCGCCACCCCAGGACCGGGCTCCCTGGACTGATTCCCTCCTCCAGGGAGCATCGGGTCAATGACCAAGCCGCAGTTGGCCCTCATGCGGAAGGCAAAGTCGGTTTCTACCTGAGAGCCTTATGTCTCCCCAGAGCGATCCAAATACCTGATCTGTTGGGTTTCCCAGGGGGGCTGGGGTTGAGGACAAGCAGCCAGCGCAGCCCAGGGACCCTGGGGGACCAAGAGCAGTGGGGCCCGTCTCCTCCCTCTCTTATTTCCCCGGTACCCGGCGGGTCCCTGGGGCAGAGTGTGGGGGTCCCAGGACCACAGCTCCATCTTGTGTCCTCATTTCCCTCTCAGCTTCTGCGGGTCCTCTTTCCGTCTGCCTTAGCTTCCGCTCAAGGTCAGGGAACAAACAGACCAACCCTTTCCCTAGAGCCAGCCGCAGAGAGGACGCCTCCAGCTAGAATCCAATTCTGAGTCAGGGCCAGAGCTCTCTTTCCTGCGAATGTGAAGACAGGAAGGAAATTTTTTTTTTTTTTTTTTGTAGCCATAAAATCAGTAAAAATGTTTTGTAGGCAGAGAAGAGGCCAAGCAGTTGGCTTTGGTTTCAGGCACGAATTGCATATGGAAATAGTCAGATCTGGGGGAGAAAGAATCTGGAGGTAAACTCTAATATTATTGTAGATTCAGCAATATTTTCCTTTACCTGCGGGCCAGCCGGAAGTGCTCCCGGGCTCCCTGGGACAGAATGTGCAAGCGGAGGGCTGGGCAGGGAGTTGAAGACTCAGGTTTTTGGCTGAGACAGTCCAGCAGCTGGGGCCAGGATGGCTTTGAAGACCCAGGGTGGACAGCAATGAACTTGATGGCTTATATCTCTTTAGAGGGATGAACCTGGAGCCCAGAGAAGGCAGCATTGGCCAACTTGGGAAGGGTCTTACGGGCAAGGACAGGGATCTAGGACTCCATCCAAAACGCAGTGACTGCGAAGCCATGAAAACTTTAAGTAGGAGGCTAGAGCGGTCAAGTTTAAATTGGAGAGTATCTCTCTGAGTGCCCCATGTACGAGTCCTGGATGGAGAGCACTTGGAGGACAGCAAGGACGCTGCTCCTCTGACCCAGGCTGGTGGCCTTGCAGGTAGAGAGGAGTGACAGGTTCAAGGTTGTCAGAGGGAATTGACAGATCTGGGTGACTGGACGCGGGAGGAAAGAGACGAGGACGACACGGGGGCTTTAGGACTGGGTGGCTGGGTGTGTGGAAGGGGTCTCCAAGAGGAAGAAAGGGGAGCATTTGGAGGGAGTATGCCTATTTTTTAATCTCTTGAGGGTTTTTTTTGGTTTTGAGGTTTTTTTGGGTTTTTTTGAGCTTTGGCTCAGTGCCGTGGAACCCGACATGGAGAAGGCAGAATTCCCACCTACCAAGAAAAAGCCCGTGAGGGTGGGTCTGTAGGGATCTCGCTGTGAGCACACACGGGGGATTCAGAGGAGGGACAGGTGGGGGGAGTGCAGAGGGACCTGCCTTTTCAGAGGGGTCAGTGTAAACAGCTACAGGACCAAGACTTGGCCTTCTGTATCTCTCGCTTCCTTTCCCACGATCCCGTGTACCTGCCTCCAGGCCAGGTACGTGGTCCCAGCTTCATGCCCGGGCCCTGGCTGTCCACTCAGGCTCCAAGTTAGCCTCTCCTGGTTCTCTGGTCAGCCACCCCATCTTGAGCTACACCCAGAGTGAGAGCCGATGCTCCCCTAAGAGGCCTCCATCTCTCGCCTCCCATCTCTTTGGGGAAGACTCTCCCTTCCGCATTCTGCCTGGCTTCCTCCTGCTCATCTTCCTGTCTCGGCTTAGATGGTGTCCTTCCTGGAAGCCTTCCCTGAGCCCCTGAGCCCGGGCTGGGCGTGCCTCCCCTGTGTGCAGCATGGCCCGGCCCAGACTCGTGGGGGAAGGAATGGATGGACGTTTGGAGGGATGGATGAATGGATGGTAGCTGCCAGGCGGGGCAATGGTTGAACAGAGGGGGGCAGCTGGCTGAGTGGAAGAGTCAGCGGATGGATGGATGAAGAGGATGGTTGGTTAATTGGATGGATGGATGGATGGATGGATGGATGGATGGATGGATGGGCAGAAGAGCAGTGGGTGGATCGGTCTGGTGGAAGGTGGGGAGATTGGCTAGATGATTGGGTGGGGGCGGGTGGATGGTGGTAGATGCATGGGCAGAAGGAGACCGGGGAGAAAGGAAGAGGAAGGAGACCAGGTTGGCTCAGGCTCGTCCAAGTTGGTGAGAGGGCAATGGTGTCCAAGGCGGAGGGGATGTTCTCTCCTAACTCCTTCTTCTGACCCCTCAGCTTCCTCAGAGCACTCTCCTCGCTGCAAGGGAGGCTGGGAGGGACCCAGTGCTGGGCACTGCAACCAAGCTGGACCCCAGCAACTTCCTTCCATCTTACCTCTTTTCCATAACTCGTCACCCTGTGGACGTCTTTAGCCAATTGGTCGGATTATTGACAATGACCTGGAGTTTGACGCTGAGCTAAGAAATCTGGGTCTCTCCTTCTCCATTGTCCTCCCTCGTCCTTGCTTTCTGTGTCCTGGAGTCCTTCCGGCAGAGAGCCGGATCCCCAGCCTGACTGGGAGCACAGCCTTAGCCGGAGCCTGTCACCCTCCGCCCCTACCAGCCCCAGTCCCTGCTGCCTGGTGACCACCCCCTGCCCGCCCAGCAGCTCCGATTTTTCAGCTTTGGTTTGATCGCCTGCCAGGATCTCCCAAATGTCAGCTGCAGAGTTAGCATCTTTAAGAGAGCGCCCGAGGCGATCTTTAAGCAGGGAGGCTGGGGCCCCATGCTGATGAGAGGAGCCCGCTCCGAGCTGACAGCTCTGCCTGCTGGCTCCCCAGCCTCTGTGCTGGGAGCCTGGGGTCCCCCACTCTTTGGGCCTGGATGGCACCTGGGTTTATTTTTAAGCTTGGAGTGATTCAGGGCTTTGCGAGGAGTTGAGGTCAGCCCCCTGAGCAGACCCTTAGCAGGGAGCCCCCTGTCCCTCCGCTGCTCAACCCCCCTGCATGGCCTGGCCTCACCCAGAGGAACGAGTGGATAGGTATTTGTTAATGGAATGAATGCAGAAGGTTCCAAAGCTGCCTGAAAGAGGTGGACGGTGACAGGGTGCTTTCTCCTTGACCCTCACCTTCAGGGGGAGATGCTCAGGGTGAGGAAGAATGGGCAAAGGCTCCAGACTTTGGAGCCAGACCAACAGGCCTAGGCTGGTGTATCAGATTTAACATGTGGATAACTGTGTGTCTTTGGGAAAGTTGCTGGTCCTCTCTGAGCCTTAGCTTTCTCATTAGTGAAATATGCAAAAAGGATAGGGTGCCAGCCTTGGAGAGTCGTCAGGAGGATCCACTGAGATAATGAGGTGGGAACACGTGGTGCAGTGTACCTAGTGTTACTAGGTACTCAAGGATGTCCCTCCCAGCCCCCAGGACTTTGAGTGTGTCTTTCTTTCTTTCTTTCTTTCTTTCTTTCTTTCTTTCTTTCTTTCTTTCTTTCTTTCTTTCTTTCTTTCTTTCTTTCTTTCTTCCTTCCTTCCTTCCTTCCTTCCTTCCTTCCTTCCTTCCTTCCTTCCTTTCTTTCTTTCCTTCTCTCTCTCTCTCTCTTTCTTTCTTTCGACTTAATTTATTTGAGACAGAGTGAGAGAGAGAGCATGAGTGGGGTGCAGGGGCTGAGGGAGAGGGATGAGTAGACTCCTTTCTGGGCAGGGAGACCAGTGCAAGGCTTAGGGCTCCATCCCAGGACCCTGGGATCATGACCTGAGCCGAAGGCAGATGCTTAACGGACTGAGCCACCCAGGCCCCCTCTACTCTCCCTTCTGCCTTCATGTCCTTCTCTACACCCTCTGCCTTGTCTTTCCAGATCATGAGTATGTTGCCCCTTTGGGACCCCCTTCTCACCTGCCTGACCCAGTCCAGGCACAGCTGATCCTCCTCGAATTCCCCGGGACTAAGTTCAAGCCTCAACCAGAACCCATGAGAAGCGACTGATTTCTGTTCAAAGCCAAGTGTCAGCCAATTTCTTGAGGGTAGAAACTATTTGTATTGATATCTAGATTCCTGGAGTCTTATACGGGGCCCTAGTGCACAAGTGGTGCAGAATGAATGAATGGATGGATAAAAGAATGAATGAATGACTAGCTAGCTGGTCTGAGCAGAAGCAAGACACCCCTGTGGCAGGTTTTAGCAAAAGAGAGTAGATGCCTCAAAAGCTGAGCCCTGCTGACTCCTTCAGAAGAACTGTCCATCGTGTTGGTGAAGGGCTGTTGTCTTTCTAAAGCTTCCATGTGTTTCCTCCAATCCTCAGAGGACAGGGACAATTATTCTCAGTTCTTGATTGCTCAGTTGTCACACAGGATGTTGGAGGTGGGAGCAGAAGCTGCCCAGTCCCTGGTCCTTGGCCCCTGGACTGGTGGGTCTTGGCTCATTTTATGACAACCACTGGAACTGATGTGCTGATTGGGTGGGGGGTTTGGGGGGGTGGAGAGTGGGTTCACCTACACAGAGGGGGAGGATCAGCCCCCAGCTCACATGAACATGTGTTTCTAATGAAAGACTGCAGAAAAATAGGACTCAGAATGGGTACAGAATAAAAATAAAATGAATAACTAAACGGATGGTGGATGGTTGGTGGTTTAGATGGATGGATACCTGGGTGGGTAAATGGTAGTTGGATCAGTAATGGCTAGATCTGAATGAGTAGATGGATAAGTGGATGAATGGATGAATAAGTGGATGGATGGGTGGAGGGATGGATGAATAAGTGGGTAGATGGATGGATGGATGGATGGATGGATGGACGGATGGACGGTTGGACGGTTAGATGGATGGATGGTTGGATGGATGGATGAATAAGTGGATAGATGGATGGGTGGATGGATGGATGGATGGATGGATGGATGGATGGATGGATGGATGAATAAGTGGATGGATGGATGGATGGATGGATGGATGGATGGATGGATGGATGGATGGACGGATGGACGGTTGGACGGTTAGATGGATGGATGGTTGGATGGATGGATGAATAAGTGGATGGATGGATGGGTGGGTGGTAGATGGATGTAAGATGGGAAGATGGATAAGTGAACAGGTTCATGAGTGGGTAGGTGGCTAAGAGGATGAGTGGGTGGATGGACAGATGAGTGCATGAGTGGGTAGATGTGAAGATGGATACTTGAGTGGATGGGTGTGTGAATGGATGGGTAGATGGATCAGTGGGTGAGTAGGTGGATAGGCAGATAGACGTATGGACAGGAGGATGGATGGATGGGTGAGTGGGTGGGTGGCAGACATACAGTAAAAAGCACACCAGTTGGGGAATCAGAGAATCTTGCCTTGGCCCTGATTCTGCCTCTAATGCCCAACGGGACTAGTAGTAAGTCATCCAGCCTTCTTGGACTTCACCTTCCTTTTCTCTCTAAAAGGGAAATGGTCCCTGACCCCCAACACCTCAAGATCAGAAAAGATTCCTGGGCTCTGAGTACTCCTGGCACCATGCCCTTTCCAACCCTACTGACCAGTCCCATCCTGCCCACGTACCTCTCTTTCCCATGCCCACAGCGACCTTCAGTGTAGCTCCCATCAACATTTTCTGATGGGGCTCAGAGAACTCTGTTCACAGCAAAATCCCACACTGGAAACATGGTCCCCTGAGTCTGGTCAAGCCCGAATGATAAGGGCTGGACTTAAGAGGCCATCTCTGAGGTCCCAGAAGTGGATTCTGATCCCAGCTCTGGTGCTGTGGGACCTGAGGCAAGTTACTGCACCTGCCTGAGCCTCAGTTTCCCCATCAGGAAACGGGGATGATAGGAGCACCCATCTCCCAGCGTGGTCTCTGTGATGAGATGCACGTGGGCATCCGGCCAGGCCTGAGGCCCCCAGGTGAGCTCAGGGAGACAGACACCTTTGCTGGTACCCCAGTTCCAGAGCCCAATGACCACCCACCGGGCTTGGTGTGGGATGAGTGTCCCTTATTCCACAAAGATCTGGTGCCTGCAGGTTTCTGGAATGGGGATGTTCCACTGGGTCCGAGGGCTGGACTCTGGGATGGCTCTTGCTACTATCCCCAGCCAGCCCCTGGTGGTCCCTGGTCAGTCATGGCGTCCCCGCTGCATGCTGGGTGGCCACAGGGCTCTCCTCATGGGTGGAGGAGCCTTCAGAGATTGCCACTGTCGCCCTTGCCTCCGGGGGACCCTCGATACCTTACAGACCCTGGGGGCACCCACAGAGTCCACGGGAGTTTGGACAGCCCAAGGGACAGGGTTGCTGGGTCAGGTGAGGAGTGCTTGGGAGTAGCATGGGGGGAGGGTGGAGGGGAGGAGAAGTAGGGAATCAGTGCAAGGTCCCAACCTCCTCTGGCCCCGGGTTCCCTCCTTCCCTTCTCCAACTGCTGCAGACTCTGGTTAAAATGACACCTCCGCCATCTGTCGTCCCTCCCCCAGCCCGTGGGCGCGGCTGTGATTCCAGGACCAGCTCCCCTCATAAACAGGCGGCTGGCGGGTCCCCAGGGCCAGGTGGGTGATGAGTCTGGGGTGGGCCCAGGGCTGCCAAGCTGGGGAGGATCCAATGGGTGGGCGGGCAGGATAGCAGGGACCATGCGGGTTCCATGCCCTCCTGTGGGGGCATCCCTACCCCAGGGGCTCCCTACTGTGCCCACTCCTTCCCTGGACCTCACATCCTAACTGCCTCGCTTCTGCCGTGTTTAGAGAATTACAGATCACTGCCTGGGTCCAATCCACGGACCCTCCTTAACCAGTGCCGTGTCCCTGGGCAGGAAGCACCATCCCCCACCCCAGGATCTCTGCTTTACAACCAGGGAAACTGAGGCCAGAGAGCTGGGCAGTGGGGGACCAGGGAGTGGTGGAGGACTCACCCTCCCACCCTGCCCTGGCTGCAGCTTGCCTCCCAGTGGGAAGCAGTTAGCCAGAGAGAGATGTCACTGGGGGGTGGGGGGGGGGCGGTGGTCAGGTGCCCAGTCCGGAAACTAAACCACCTACCTGGCCTCAGTGTTCATATCCGAGGAACAGGGATGTCCAGACTGCCCAGGGAGGGTATCTTTTGAGCCAGAGAACACACAGGGACTGGTCGTTCTCTCACTACCCCCCAAGACTTGGGAGAGGCAGCCCCGGAGGGCTGGGGGCAGGTGGGGGTGGTCTCCGAGGCATCTGCTTGGGTCAGTACCCTCCACGCTCCTCCCCACCCCCCACCCAGTCCTGGGGCTGGGGCTTCTCCTTCCCCCACGGCAGCAGCGAGGCCGGCTGCCCCTCCTCTCTCCCACTTCTGACTGCCAGCTCCATCCCCGAAAGCCCCCAGACCCCAGCTGTAGTGTTTTTACTGCTTTGACCAGCCGCTGAGCCTCTCTCCTCCCCTCTCTGCTCCCCCCTCCTCCCTCCTCCTCCGTCTTTC
>CM053615.1:72604652-72632061 GCA_028646535.1 Procyon lotor
GGGGGACGGGGGGGGGGTGGAGGGAACTGGTCTGGAGCCTCAAGTCTCCCCCTCCATCCAGCCCTGCGCCTGGCCCTGTTGGGTTGGGAGAAACTTGTAGGGTCGGAGGATGAGCCTCCACTGGGGGATGACGGGAATTAGGAGAACGGGGAGGGCAGATGAGTGACGTGGGGAAGGAGCAGAGTTACCCGCTTCCGTCAAGGCGGACGCATTTATGGGAGATGGACAAATATGACACACGCCCACTTCGTCCTTGCTGCCCCTTGGGTCCTCGAGGCCCTCCCTCGGCCCAGCAGGACCCCAGCAGCTCACTGGACCCCCCATATGCAGAGATGGAGACCCAGAGGCCAAGGTGGGGAGGGCACTGGCCAGGCACACAGAAGGGCTGGGCAGAGCGGTCATCGGCTACTTGAATGCCTTCATTCACAGGTGTTCACTAGAACCTTCCATGTGCTGGGTGTATGGTGAGGGACAAAACAGCTGATTCCCTTAGCCTTAGAGGCAGGCAGTCATAGGGCCACACGAGGCCAGTAGGAAAAAAAAGGGAGGGGCAGCAGGACAATCAGCTGTAGCGGGGGGAGCGGGGGGTGGCGTAGGTGCTAGGATGGGAGAGAAGGGGGCACCCGGGCTCCTTTACAAACATTTCTGTACCTAGGCCCATGTGTGTGTCCTGGGATTTCTTCTAGAACCTTTCTTAGTTCACTCACTCTGTGCATGTGGTTGGAACACCTTTGTCTGAAGCAGGGGACAGAGTGATTATGAGCAAGGTCCAGAGTCCTCCTTCTGGCTGTGTGATTTGGGGCAAGTCACTGTCCCTCTCTGAGCCTCCATGGCATGACACCCGCTATAAAATGGGTACATATCCTGCAGGACTGTTGTGAAGACTCCTCAAGATGATGTGTGACAAGCTCTTGACACAGGGGTCCAGGCTTGACTCTCTGCTCCAGGCACCATTGACGGCCTTCCTCAGGCCCCCAGGCCTCTATCTCTGCCTGAGCCCTGCACCGGCCCTGCCTGGCCGGGGTGACGAGACCGCCAGGGACAATTTGGTTCCCCAGCTGTGTACTCAGGGGCTCCTGCCTCTCCAGGGTGGAAAGTTTCAAATGGAGATGAGTTCTAGAAACACAAGGGCAGTTTGTTGGGGGGGAGCCCTGGGCCCCAACTCCTGCCGGCTGGAACACCCTGATTAAAAATGGAAAACTGAGGGGCGCCTGGGTGGCTCAGTGGGTTGAGCATCTGACTCTTGATTTCAGCTCAGGTCATGATCTCAAGGTCCTGGTATCGAGCCCCACGTGGGGCTTCGTGCTCAGCGGGAAGTCTGCTTCTCCCTCTCCCTCTGCTCTTCCCCCCCTGCTTGTAGTTCTCTCTCTCTCTCAAATAAATAAAATCTTTTTTTTTAAAAAGGGAAATTGGGGGCGCCTGGGTGGCTCAGTGGGTTAAAGCCTCTGCCTTCGGCTCAGGTCATGATCTCAGGGTCCTGGGATCGAGCCCCACATCGGGCTCTCTGCTCGGCGGGGAGCCTGCTTCCCCCTGCCTCTCTGCCTGCCTCTCTGCCTACTTGTGATCTCTCTCTCTCTCTCTGTCAAATAAATAAATAAATAAATCTCTTAAAAAAAAATAAAAAAGGGAAATTGACCATAGCCTCCAAGGACTGACCACGCCCACCGATGTGGGGCCAGGCGCCGTGAGGCATTCCAACAGCCCTCCAGGCTTCTGTGACTCAGGTGAGGCACCAAAGATAAGGAAACTGAGGCTAGAAGGGGAAAGGCCCATGCCTCCGGCCGTGCGATTGTTGCGTGGAAGAGCTAGAATTTACCTTCTTCTGAGCCTGAAGCGGACCTCCTACCCACCAGGCTGCTCCTGCTTTCATCTCATCAGCAGAGAAAAGGATTGTCCAGCACCCACCTGGCCTAATACACACCCGACTGTTCTCCATCCACCCAAGTCCTGGGCATCACTTTTAGGACCTCTTCAGAGAGCCTTGGCCATAAGACCTGGGAGGGGAACTGAGAACAGACGATCATCATCAGGGGGAACTTCCCGGGAAGGGTCCCAAGACCCTAAAATGTCACCCCTGGAAGGGACCTCAAGGACCACCACTTTGGCAACTTTTCTGTCTATTGTGCATGTAGAAAAGCTGCAGCTCAGAGATGGGGAGACACAGTATGTTGCCCACAGCAACGTACTGACCCAGCTGAGGCTAGACAGGAACCAGATTTGGAAACTAGATGGGGGCTGGATTGGGAACTCCACTTCCCGGGTTCAAATCTGGGTTTGTTGCTCGCTAGCTGTTAGCCCGAGTCTCTGAACCCTCCGTGCCTCAATAGGCTCCTTCTGTAGAATGAGGAGAATAGGAAGTCCTATTTCAGAGGTTGTTGCAAGAAATAAATGAATGAACGCACATACTATGCTTACAAACCGGGGCGCATACTCAGTAAGCATGAAATAGACGCGAACGGTCATCTGTCATTGTCAGTCTCCGGTTTCTGGTCCAGTACAGACCCATCTGCCCTGTGTACCTTCAGTGAAATGTATTCTGCCAATGCTGAAGACGAGCCTCCCCTCCTGGTGCTCATAGTCCGGCTAGGAAACACCTGAGACTCGCAGTTGGCAAGACGAGGGGCAGAATGCACAATCCTGGGCAGAGGGAACGACGTGCATGAAGACCTGGGGCAGAAAGGACATGAAGCTGCCCAGACTGGAGAGAAGGTCCACATGGCTGGAGCTCGGGACCAAGGGTGACCATGAGAGGGGAGGAGTGGCAGAGGGGGTCAGACATCCGGTGCCTGGGAACAACACAGAGAGCCTGGAGACCCAGCAATGGTTGGAAGGGAAGGAAGTGGTCAAGCCTGCATTTTGGAAGGATCCACTCGCTTGACCTAGAGGGCACGTGGCCAGCGGGAGGAGGACAGAGAGAGAGCTGGAGCCCCACTTGGACAGGGTCAAGGGGTCTGTGGGCTCAGGATGAAGGGAGCTGACTCCTCTCGCTGGGAAGCTCCTCGGGTCTGAGTAAGTACTGAGCTAGCGGTTGGGGAGGAGGGATCCAGGATGGACTTGGGATCTGGCCAGGGCCCAAGTGCATGGCTGGAAGTGATGGTCAGGAGTTAAGTTCAAGGAGGAGGAGTGACCTTGCACCCAGCTTGGGCTACTCCAAGTGCAACAGCACCCAGGGACCTTGGTGGCTTGAGTTCCAGGCTTCAGGGAATGGCGTCTCTGGCCCTTTTCTCAACATGCCCCTTTCTCATGGGGCAAGGAATCCTTGTGACCAAGATCCACCATCTGGGCACTGGGATCCCGAAATTCCCTGCTCGGTGGCCCCCAGTCCACGTCCTGGGTCCAACCTCCTGAGGATGGTCTGAGCTGGCCATTTGGACACCCTTGAGCTCTGGGGGTGGCCAAGAAGTGGCTCTTTGCAGGGGGTGTGGGCAGAATTTATGCACACAGGCTGGAATCCGTGGCTCACAGAGAAGGACAAGACCTGGGTGGGGGGAGCTTGAAAGAAAAGGCGGGTCCAGTGGGCAGCTGCTGGCCAGGCCTGCCTCCCCCCATGCTGTTACTTCTAGCGCGGACCCTAGGAGTCTGAGACTTCTGAATCCAAACCCAGCCTTCCAGGTGTATTTGTCCTTAGGAAGGTATTTGTCAGGGAAGGAGGACAGAACATATTTTATTTAGCAGTTTGTTAGCTTGATTTATAACTTGTAAATACTTGGACCTGAGATATGTGGGCTTCTGCTTGTACTCCTGCCCCCCAGGACTGCCCAGACAGAAACAGCCTCCCTGGGCCCCTGCACAGGCATCCAGTGGCTGACCTTGACCAGCAGGTTGACTCCTGGGGATCCTCCAGGCTTCCGTCCCAATATCCTGACCCCACTGGGCTCCATCCAGTCCTTTGCATTTTTCTGCCTCCCCCTTTGAAAGTTCACCTCCAGCCCTTCCTCCTCCAGGAAGCCTTCCCTCCCTGGAAACCCTGGCTTTCCAGTTTGGGGCTGGTGTTTTTGGTCACAGGGCGTGTGTTGTTCTAACTGACTAGGACGTGAATCCCCCACCCCCTCCTGCAGGACCAGGAGCTCCTAGAAGCAGCCCCTCCCAGCAGAAGCCTTATCTCCCGGTAGGAGTCTGGCTTAGAATGCACACGGACTTGAGGTCAAATTCCAGCTTGTTTTTTGTTGTTTTTTTGTTTTTTTGGGTTTTTTTTTTTTAAGATTTTATTTATTTGACAGAGAGAGAGAGACATCGAGAGAAGAACACAAGCAGGGGGAGTGGGAGAGGGAGAGGCAGGCTTCCCACGGAGCCGGGATCCCTAAGCGGGGCTCTATCCCAGGACCCAGGGATCAGATACTTAACGACAGAGCCACCCAGGCGCCCCTCAAATCCCGGCTGACTTTCTGGCTGTGTGACCTTGGGAGGCGGCTTCGCTACCCTGAGCTGGTTTCCACTTCTGAAAACCCATAATCATAACTGCATCTCTCCCAGCGAGGAGGCAATGTGGAACGCAGAGCCCACGTGTGCCCAGCATTTGGCAAGTACTCGGGGAAGGAATCAGGAAGGGCAGGAGTTACATCATTCACTTCTTTTCACAGCTGAGAAAACAAGCAGAGGAGGTTCAGCGAGGTGAGGCCGGTTGCCCAAGGTCACACAGCCTGTAGCGGGACAGGGGCCCCGGCCAGGCTGTCCGACCTGCGCTCTAATCACTGAGCCTTCCGGCCCGGGCCTGCCCCCGCGTTACCTTTCCCCGGTCTCGGTGGCCCTTGGGCGCCAGAAGGCGGCGTGGGGCCGCGGAGAGCGGTGGCAAGGCCAGGGCCTAGCCCGCGGGGCGGGAGGGGTTAACGGGCTCCGCCGCATTGGGCCGGCCTCCGGGGGAACCAGCCAATGGGCGCGCGCCGCGATGAGGTAATGCCGGGACCGCGAGGAGTGGGCGGGGCCGGCGGGGCCCTCGCCTAGCTCGCGTTCCTTTTCTACCCACCAACCCCTCACCTTTGACCCAGATGTCCCCTCCCCAGCCTTACACCCGCATTAACCCCTGTGCTGGAGCTGAGGGTCTGGGGGGGGGACGGGTCGGGGGACCCTGGGTCCCTTAAGGTCTTCACCAGGAACCCGCAGACGCCTTGCCTCCTCCGAGCCTCAGTTTCCCATTTTGCAAGATGGGAGCCGGTGATCGCTAAAGGTTAGACAGAGGTGGACGTCCTTGGATCCCAGGACAGTTTTCAGCCCCTCCCCGCCCTTGGCCCAGGCGTCCCCGGGGCCCAGAGGAGGGAGCCTCGAGGGCCCAGTCACACCCTCCACGCGGCCCTGACCCGTCAGCTCCTCCCTCTGCCCTGGGTATCAGTGCCTGACAACAGCCTCCCCCAATCCCACCCCATCCTCACGTCCCTTCGCTGCTACCCAGCCCCGAGTTAGCGGCATAAGCAGCTGGGCTTGGCGGGTTTATAAACAGAGGTCAAAGTTCAATATTAATTGAGCGCCTGCTACTCGGGGCTCAGAGCTTGGGGCTCGGAACGGGCCCCGCCCGCCTCCTGCGGCCCGGGCTCCTTGCCGGCCGCGCGCCGTTCGCCGTCCGCCATCCGGGCACGAAGCGGTTAAAGCCTTTCTAGCCGAGCTGGCACTACCGCCACGGCCGGGCTTATTAGTCAGCTCGCGGGGAGGGGGCGGTGGGGGAGAGGAGGGGCTGGAGTTGAGAACCGCAGAAAGCTATTCTCAGGGGCTCCCAAGTGTGGGGAGGGCGGCTCAGCAGGAGCTGCTGCTTCCCAGAAAGTTGATTATTTTTAACCCAGGAAGAAGAAAGGAAGGAGGCGAGGGAGAAGGACTCAGAAAAAAGAGAGGATTGCAGAGGAGAGGAGAGGAGAGGATGGAGAAGGGGAATGGGGAGAGGGGAGGGGAGAGGATGAGAGCAGAAGAGAGGGCAGTGGAGGGGAGGGGCGGGGAGGGGCTGGCAGGGGGTAATGGAGGGGAGTGGAAGCGGGGGCAGGGCCAGTCCAGCGGGGGAGGCCAGCTGGCAGGGTCTCTGGGAGGGGAATGGATGTGGTCTGGGCACTACCACCCTCTTTGGCCCCTCCCTGCACCCCTCCAGCTGTTCTCTGTGCCCCCGGGGCTCCATGGGGCTCTCCTGCTGGACCCACCCCCCACCGCCCTCCTGGCCTTCCGGTGGCTGAGCTGATAGCCGCATTCTGCGGGGTATCCCACCCAGGGCTGTGCGAGGCACCGGGCTGGGAGAGTAGGGAGCCCGAGGCAGCAACAGCCCTGCCCTAGGTTAGGGAGGCCGTCCTGCTGATGGGCAGCACAGGGATGAGTCCTTGCCCTTGCCCGGGCGGTGACCACTAGGGGAGGGACAGGAGGGCTGCCCCCCAAAACCCCATGATCCCCAAAAGGAGAGGTTTCTGGAGGAGAGGGCAGAAGGCCCCTAGGTCTTTTCTTCAGGCTTGGGGTGGAGCCCGACTGGAAACCAAGCCCAGGGAGGGGTTTCAGGGAGGGTGCTGGGACACAGTGACAAACAAGACAGATACATCGGGGCCCACACAAGGTTCACGGTCCTGCGAGAGAAGCAGAGGCTGCACAAGCCATGACGAATAATGCATTAAATAGCAAGAGGGCAGTGGGCTGGGTGGGAGGGGACCACCCAAGGGGTCCCAGGTGCCAGGAGGGCAGCTCCCAAGGGCCTGATCTCTGCGGTGGGGGGGGTGGGGTAGTGTAGAAGGGCTCCCTGAGGACAGGGAGTGGCTAACTGGGTGAAGAGTGACTGGTGGACGGGTGCAGATGGGGTCCCGGGGCACAGACGTGAGAGCCTCAGTGAGGGTCGGTGTGGCCCGAGATCATGGCCCTTGTCCCGGAGGCGGCCAGATGTTTGGGGAGAGTTCCGTTGAGCAGAGGGAGGAGTCCAGATCGGCTGGAGGAGGGGGTGTGTATGACTGAAGCTTGCGAGGAGGGGTCCAGCTCTGGGGCTGCCGCAGACGTGTGTGTATCTCTGTGTGTGTGTGTGTGTGTGGGTGTGGGTGTGTGTGTATGTGTCCCTTGCATTGAGTGCCCTGCCATCCACTTAAGGCAAGACCCAGGGGACAAATCCAACCCCTCCAGGCCCAGGGGATGATAAATGAGGACCCCGCCCCTCCGAGGAGCAGGAAGGGGGTTCCTGGGCTATTGACTGGAGGGCAATGACCGTAGGGTGCCAAGGAGGCTCGTGGCATCACAGAATCACCCGCGCCCACTTCCTCCTTGGGTCCCTGCCTATCCTCTCCCAGGATGGGAGGGCACCCGTGAGGTGAGTGGTTCAGCCAAAGCCTGACTCCAGGCAGAAGCTGGGGGCAGAGCTTGGCCACCTGCCGCTCTGACCACCACCCCCCACCCCCGCGCTCAGTCACGGAGCCGGTGGCCTTCCCATCAGTCCTGCCACCCACCATTATCCCCCCTCCCACGGGTTGGGGGCACATCATAAAGTCATGATCAAGATGAAGGGACAGAGCTGAATCCAAACCCATTGCTGACCACCTGTGAGCTCTGGCAAGTGGCTCTGGCTTCTGTGTGCCTCCGTTTTTCATCTGCAAATTGGGGATAATAATAATGGCAGAGAAGTGAAGGAGGTCAGGCTTTTAGCAAAGAAGTAGCCTGTCCCAGGTCACTTGCAGCCCTGGAGTCTCTGCGTAGGCCTAATGAGGGGCATGGGCGGCAGCCATCCCAAGCGCAAGAGTTAGACCCGCTGCGCTCTCAGCACTAGCCAGGCGATGAGAACACCAAGGCTCAGAGAGGTGTGGACGGGGGTCCAGCGTTGCACAGCAGGGAAGTGGGGGGACGTGGGTTTGCATTCCCTGCCCGCTTTCTCCTCCCGGGATTCCGTTCCCACTGCCAGTGCCTTCCAAATAAACAAGTGTCAAATGCGTCCCCCGGTCCAGGACACGGTCCTCTCCCTCCCCAAAAGCCACACAGTGACCCTGGGCTGGCCCTCTGGGCCCCGGAGGAGCCGCGCGTCCCCATCGGGCATCTCTGAGCTGTGCTTTCTCGGTGGTGGAGCACAAAGGAGGGTAGCCGGGCAGAGAAAGAGGCCGACAGGCTCCGCGGGCGCTTTTCTCCCCGCTTTCTTCCTCTCCTGGCTCTTTGTTAAGCTCCCTTTCAGCTGAGCCGGCAGAGCCTGGGTGTTCCGAGCTGACAATAATTGCTGCGTCTAGACAGTGTCTGGTATGAGGCCTCCCTCTCCCGCGCCTCCCCGGCCTCCCCGAGGCTCCCTTTCCCAGCCCTGCGGCCCTGGCTCCACGCCCTCCATTTCCCACACCCCTACCCCTCTCTGGATGCCCCCTGCCCGTCCTGCCTCCCTCCTGCTCAGACCTTCAGGGGCTCCCTCTCCCTACCCCACCCTCGGGCGGGCACACGCTCACCCTCTTCCTTCCTCGAGGCCTGAAATCCCAGGGGGACAAAGGTGGCTCCACATTTGGCTCCGGCTGGGAGACCTCGGAGGAGGCCGCAGGCCCCCAGGAGCAGGAGGCCGATCGCCTTGCTGGACGTGGGGCTGATGAGTGCAGCTCGGATCCATCCCGCACCCGTCCTCATCTCTGGAGGGGAACCCAGAGGGATGTGCGTAAGGGGGATTTAGGAATAGGTACAGGGAAGAACTTCTTGGCGCCTCTGACCACCAGCCCGGGATGGGGTGGTTTCAGGAGGTGAGCGGGAAGTCACATTTCACAGGTTCTAAGGCCTATTCCCACCCCAGCTCCCATCAGCAACTCAGGACAATCTCCCCAGGAGCTAGAGTCTCCTCGCGGGTATCAGAATTAAGGCCCTTGGGCTGTCGGAGACAGTAATGATAATAATATCCAGCGTTTGCTCAGCCCTTTCCCTGCTCCAACCACTGTGCAAACTCTGTACAAACGTTCATTTCCTTAACCTCCCACCAATTATCTAATCTCACTATGACAGACAGAGAGAAAGGGAATGAGCCTATGATTTGTCCCATTTCACAGATGCGGAAACTGAGACCCAGGGAGGCTGAGCAATCTGCCCATGTCGCAGAGCCAGCAACTGGAGGAGCCCGGATTTGGAGCCACAGACTCCAGCCCCAATAATTACCAATAGTACAAATATTAAACGCTTACTGAATACCTGGGGCTGTGATCAGCACTTTACGCGTATTATTTCCTTTAGCCTCGCGACACTTATATAGGACCCAGGGTTCTGTCCATTATAGACTAAAAGAGCATGGCCGAGGGCTGCTGGGTGTGGCCAGATGGTGACCTAGCTCCATGTCAGAGAGGCCTAGTAACCCTCCAAGGCCGTCGTGCTGGACATAAAAAACTCGACACGGAGTAGTTGTTTCTGGGCCGTTTCCCACTTCTTCCCTCTGGACTTTCTCAGCACTTCCTGGGCACACAGCCCTGGCCAGGCTGGAGCAGACAGAGGCCAAGGTGGGGCTGTCACCACCAGACCATGGCCTGCAGGAGGCTGGCGAGTTAGCCAGTTTCTGCCCAGAGTGGGAATTATGATGATGCTCGCGGGGCACAGGAGCTCTGGGAGTCCAGGGGAGAGGCCCTAAATCCAAGAAGGCTTCCTGGAGGAGGTAGAATCAACACTGCCCCGGAGGATGAGTAAGAGTTAGGCCTAGAAGGGAGGGAGAGGTGTTCCTGCGAGAGGGACTCACACGTAAGAAGGTCCCAGAGTGAGAGAAACAGAGTAATCTCGGAGGACCCCGGAACCTAAGCGGCTTTGTCAGGCTGAACAGGAGTGGGGGGCCGGGGAGGGAAGTTGGGGGGAGCCACGAGGCTGGAGCCCAGCTGATAGGAGGGGCCTCGATTGCCAGGCCGGCTGGGAGCTGGCATGAGTCCCACTGCCGGCAGGCAGGGCTGTGATAAGCAGGGGGATGGTGCAGGGGGCAGGCTGGGTGGTTTGGAGAGGCCGAGCCCATTATGGGAAGATGGCCTCCTCTGATGTTGGGGACTGGCCCGTTCCAGACACGGGGCGCAGCGTGGGCAAGGGCCCGGGGGCGAGGGTAGCCTGGTGTGCTCCCGGAGACAACGGGGCCACGCACTGCCGAAAGAAGCAAGGGATAGGGAGCAGCGAAGGTCTGGTGGCTCCGAAAGAGGATGAATTGGGAAGATTAATCTGGAACCTTCGCAGGATGGCTCAGAAAGGTAAACCTGGAGGCAGGGAGGCTGGGAGGAGGCCACCGCCGAGTGGGTTTTCCTTCCCCTTCCCCCCGCATCTCTGTCCTCATCTTCAGCCCCTCCTCCCTTCTGCAGAGTCATTTTGATTCTGCACCTCCTCCCTCCCCGTGGGCTGCCTCGTGCTCTGAGGAGAGGGAAGAAGGATGCTGGCCAGTCATTCCTCATGCAGGCCATCGATGGAAATGTCAGACCCCGCAACTGAACCCGCGTCCGAACACCTCTCTTGGCCACCTGGGGGGGAGGGTGCTGACACTGACGGATCCATTGATGAGTTCGGCGCCTGCCACGGCTGGGTCTGCCCCAGAGCAACGGCCACAGGCCTGGGTCGTGGCTTCTCCAGACTTGCCTCCGAGCGCTCAGCCTATTTCCTGACACCCCCCAACGAGATGTGGGGCCACCCCTGCAATCAAACACACTAATATGTCTGTGGCAGAGCCTGGGAACAAAGGTGACGACGCCTCACCAAATCCCAATTCCCCGTCTCACCACTGGGGCCACGGTGCCCGGCTCCCAGGGTGGTCCTGAGAATTTGATGCCTCCCACGATACCTGCCTGCCTGAGGTGCCCCAGGCACAGGTGTCCTGCCCCCGCCCTCTGCACTTGCTGCTCCTTTCCAGAATATTCCTCTCTAGGATGGCTTTCTCCCTTCCACGTGGGCTCTGCTCAAACGCCACGGCCTCAGCAAGGCTCGCCCTGGCCCTGCCCGTCTCCTCTGGCCCCTCCTCCTGCTCTCCTTCCTCTTCCTTCTCAGCGCCTACCACCTGACCTAGAACTTCATCAATAACTTGTTTATCCATTGGCTGCTTTCCCTCCCTGGGGTCTGAGCTCCTCGAGGGCAGGGCTCCTTTCTGTCGCCAGCTGTGCCCCCAGCACCTAGGACAGTACCCGTGCAGGGGGCGGGGGGCGGGGGGGCAGGATCCTTCCAGTCTCATGTCGAGAACAATGGTCCGTCGGGGCACCCGGCACATCAGAAAGGCTCTATAAGGCCGAGCTGGTACCATCGCCGTTACTGACGTTACTGATGCTTCTGCTGTTTCTGTTATTATTATTATTATTATATTACGATGTTCCAGAGCTGATCCCGGACCTTGGTTCTCCAGCCTGAGAAATGGGCATCCTGGGGGACGGGGCACCAGAAGCCGGCTGGGGCACCGCCGCAGGAGAGACAAAGAACACCACCCACCCACCTGGGGGAGCCTGAGGCCCTCACTAGAGAGAAAGGCCCAGGAGAAGCTTGGAGAACGCCAGCCCCAGCGAGCAGGGCTGCCAGAAGGCCATACATAATTCATTGCCAAATGGGGCCGCGGGCGGCTCTCCGCGCCGTGCGCTGGGGGCTCACTCTGTGCCTGGCACTTTGCTGACTGCTCCTCACACGTCCCCTCACTGCATCTTCGCAGGTTTGCCTCGTGCGATCCTGCCCCTCCCCCTGGCTCACCGAGGGGGGACCTGAGGTTCAGAGGATGGGGTGACCGCCTGAGTCACACCGCTTCTCAGGGGCCAAGCTGGGCCTCAAGTCAGCAGACTGGATTGCGATCCAGCAGCCCCCGTCCCCACCTCTCTGTGGAGGGAAGAGGCAGCCCTGGGGAGGGCGGGGGCGGGGGGCAGAGGAGGCCGCTCACATGCAGGGCAGGCGGGGGTGGCGGGGACAGGGTGGATGAAGTTGGGGTCTGTCATCCAGGGCGCAGGCAGGGCATCCCCAGCCTGCAGCCCACCTCCCCGTGCCCGCCTCCCTTTCTGTGGCCATCAGTCAAGAGCACTGACCCTGGAGTTTCAAGGGCTCGGTTTGCTCAGCAATACAATGGGAATAACAAGACCTCCCCTGGAGCTGTATGCTCCTGCGGGCGGACGAACGGACGGATGGGTGGACAGGAGCTGGCTCCAAAAGCAGCCTCTGCCTAGGGGAAAAGCCCGTCCCCAAAAGTTACATATTCTGCAATTCTGTTTCGGTCACATTTTTGAAATCACCACATTGTAGCAACATAGGACAGATGAGACATTGTCGCTGGATGGTGGTGAAATGGGGTGTGGTTGTAAAGGAACAACAGCAGAGACCCTTGGGGTGACGGAAATGTTCTGTGTCCTGACGGGGATGGAGGACACACAACCCCGCGACAGAATTGTACAGAACTCGGGGCACGTGCCCAAGAGGAGGACTAGAAGTCTGAGGGAGCCAGTTGGGTTGTCATCCCCGTCCCCCAGCCGTGATAGTGTCCCTGGTTTTGCCAGACCTTTCTGTTGGGGGAAACGGGGGGGCAGCGTGCCTGGGCTCTTTCTTATTTCTCACAACGGCATCTCAATCTACAGTTAGCTCAATAAAAATTTCAATTAAAAGATGTCTCCTGCTGGGGCGCCTGGCTGGCTGGGTCGGTCGAGCGTCTGCCTTCAACTCCAGTCATGAACCCGGGGTCCTGGGATCGAGCCCCACATCGGGCTCCCTGCTCAGGGGCGAGTCTGCTTCTCCCTCTCCCTCTCGCGCTGTGATCTCTCTCACTCTCTCTCAAATAAATAAGTGAAATCTTCTGGAAGAAAAAAAAATGTCATCTGTCTGTGCCTCGAAAGGGTTAAGGCTGCGAGCAGTTCTCTGGCCCAGACTAGGGACCAGGGGGCATTTGCCTGGCAGCTGGAGTTTTCCTCACTGAATTGTTCTTCCTGCCTCATTCTGAGTGTCCCCAGTCTTCATTCCAGAATGTTCCTGTCCTCTTCCACCTTCCCATAGACAGGAATTCAATACTACCCATGAGACTCTAGATTAGACTCGGAAAGAGAACAAGGAAGACCTTTGTCATCAGTCTCCCGACTGCATCGGGTGGGGAACCCCAGCCCTGCTCAGAGCCTCTCATTCAGGACTGTGACAACAGTGACCTCCAACCCCCCCTCCCTCACCCCCATGGTCTCCTGCCTCCGGGAGAGTTGGGACTACGCAAAACATGTTGAGTATCACTCAAGTGGGTCCTAGACTTAGCCAAGCTCTGCCTACCCAAGTAATTCTAGACAATCCCTACCCTCTCTTTGGTGCTTAACTTCCTCATTCGAAGCACAAAGGAATTGGACTAGATGATCCTTAAGGGACTCCAGGGCCCACGATGCTGGCCAAAGAGGACTTCTTTCACATTCCATGTGCCTGGACAAGAAGAGCTTGGCCCCATGCCTGCCTCCGGCCCTTCCCTGCACGTGACCTTGGGCCCTCCTTGCCTTTCAGCATCAATAGAGCCAGAGAGTTACACAGCTCAGGTCATTAAGTCATTCAGCAAACATCTGCTGAGTTCTTTCTGTGCCAAACACCGGCACAGACACTGGAAGAAAAAAGGTGGGGGGGGGGGAAAATACTGTCCTGGCCTTCACTGAACTTGTAGTCTAGAATGCATGAAGAAATCAAGAATTGCAGCTGGGATTATGCCAAGAAGGAGGGATGGTGTGCTTTAGGCCCCTTGTGAAGGCTTCCCTGAGAAGTGATGACTGAGCTGAGGTCTGAGCGAGGACTTAACGCTAAGCCATGGGGGTGGCCACGGGTAGTAGCTGCTCCTGAATAGGGGGCAGCAGGAACTGGGGGCTGGTGCAGAAGGGATCCTCTGAGATGCAACACGCAGGGGAATTACCAGATTGGATTTGCATTTTGAAAATCTCCCGTTTACCAAGAGAAGAAGGGGATCTCATGGGTCCTCGTCACTGCCTTAAATGATTTCTACTTAAACGTGGCTTAAACGTGGGCCGACATAAAATGAGGCATAAATTCCTCATGGTTCTCGGACAACCATAAAACCGAGACAAACCGAACAATCAAATACAAAATCAATTCAAATCCGATTAATTTTATGTGACACATTATGTCTTTTGTTTGAGACCCTGTCACCAGCTACGGCGGGAACGTGGCCCAACCAAGGTGGCTTCTGAGTTTGTGGGGCAGAGCGCAGTGGTCTTCTGAGCCTAGTTGAACTCGACAGACAACTCAAGAGAAAAACGGGAGAGGAATACTGGCAGGAAAGTACTTCACAAGAGAATATCCCAATGGGCAACAAAGGCACGAGGAGGTGCTCGGCTTCGTGACTCCTCAGGGGAAGCCCAGGACCACAGTGGGCCACCAGCCCAGCTAAAGTGAAGAAGACCGACAGCATCGAGTGTTGGTGGGCATGTGGAGCAACTGGAACCCCCCCCCCACAGCTGGTGAGGGTGTGAATTGGTTAAACCACCGTGGAAAGCACACATTGGGTCTACTCCCAACATGGCGGGGCACGCCCTGCCCTCCGACCCAGCACATCCGCCCCTGGGGCATAGACCCAACAGATGTGCATCCCTGGCGTCCCCCAAAGGACGTGGACTACTCACAGTGGCGCTATTGGCAATAGCTCTCAGTGGAATGAACCCAAATGTCCCGCGGCTGTAGAAAAAATGTAGGATAAATGAAGTGTCGACTATCCATAGGATGGATACCCAGCCAGCATTCAAGACGGACGATCCACTGCTATACACAATGATATAGAGGAAGTTCACAGACCTTATGTACAAGAGATGTCTTTTTTTTTTTTTTTTTAGATTTTATTCATTTTATTTGACAGAGAGACAGTGAACGAGGGAACACAAGCAGTGGGAATGGGAGAGGGAGAAGCAGGCTCCCCATTGAGCAGGGAGCCCAATGTGGGGTTCCATCCCAGGACCCTGGGATCATGACCTGAGCCGAAGGCAGACGCTTAACGACTGAGCCACCCAGGTGCCCCAAGAGATGTCTTTAATAAAAATCGCAAAAACAGGTACAACTGGTCCCTGGTGTTGGGTATCAGGGTAGATGGAGAGGACACTCACGGGGAGGAAGGGTAGTGACTGGGGCTTTGGGAGGACGAGGAGGAGACCAATGGACTGGACAGTGGGGAAGTTGCTAGAAACAGCACTCTGGTTCCTCAAGACTCTGAATTCAACTGAGAGGCCTGATGTGGGGCAAGGGGAAGGGCCTAAGAAATACAGCCCGGGGTATGTATTTGTCTACACGGTCCCCTGCTCCTTGTCTACACAGACCACCAACTAGCTTGAGGTAACCCAGGCCTATAGCCCACCTGGGCAGACAGAGCCTAAGGCTCCTTGTTCTCCTCCAGCCCCACAACACCGCCTTGCTGTTCCGCACCAGTGGGAGACAGGGGTAAGAAAGGGGCTGACCCTACAGGCCAGAGAGTGGGACCTCCTCCAGGGGAGAGGCCTGGCCTGCAGTGCTGGATGTTGGTAGGCAGCCCCTGGCCCCAGTTTCCAGGGAAGCATGAATCACCCACATTGGCACAAGCTGCCATCCCCGGCCAGCCTCACGCCAGCTCGGCTCCAGCCCTGGCTTTGAGGAGCCATTTGTTTGTGCCTTCCCCTCCCCTTCCCCGCTGCTTTAGAGTGGGTAAAGAGGGAGGCCATTCCCTGCTCTGAAAAGTGGACAAATAACCCACTGCAGATGCCCGTGAGAAGGGCTGTGTCCGTCTGCAGGAAGCTGGTGCTATACAAAGGCCAGGGGTCTGAATGCTCAGCAGGACAGGATGCTGGGTAGACAGCTGACTGGGGCCTCCCCACGGGAAGCTCAGGGACAGGCTTCCCGAAAAATGGGATTGTTAAGAAGCACCCACTGCGGGCCCAGCCCTGGGCACAGAGCGCTGATGCACAACCTCATTTAACTCTCCCACGTACAGACCTCGAACCCAGACAAGACTATTTTTAAAATCAAGTCCGAGAGTATCTGCCTTTCAGTTGGAGTGGCTCATCTTTTTACATTAAATGTACTTATTGTTGGAGGTGGGTGTATGTCTATCATCTCGCTGTTTATCATCTATTTGTCCCCACTCTTCTCCTTGCCTCTTTCACTGCCTTCTGTTGGGCTAGTCGAGTATTTATAAATATTCCATTCTGTCTCCTCAGTTTACTGTTTAGCTACCCCTCTAGGAAGGGTTCCAATACATATTCTTAAATTACCACCATTTACCTCCCAGTAATAAAATACTACTTCATATATTCGGTAAGAAATTTACAAAAGTAGAATTTTATTTTAGTCTCTCCCATCTTTTGTATTATTGTGGTCATATATTTTGCTTTTATGTGTTATAAATCCCAGAACGCACTGATATTTTTGCTTTAAAGAGTCCATTATTTTTAAAGAAGCTCAGAAAAGAAAAATCGTCTTCTGTATCCACTCACCTCTTTACCATTACTGGTGCTATCCACCCCCACCTCTGTCAATCTGAAATTCTTTCTGGTAAGTCATTTCCCTGAAACCTAAAACCAGGGCACTCGGGTGGCTCAGTTGGTTAAGCGTCCAACTCTTGATTTCATCTCAGGTCATGATTTCAGGGTTGTGGGATCGAGCCCCAGGTAGGGTTCCATGCCCAGTTCTTAAGATTCTCTCTCTCTCTCTCTCTCCCCTTGCCCCCTCTCTTCCTCTCTCTCTCCCTCTCTAAAAAAATAAATGAATAAATAAATACATACATAAGGAAGTAAGTAAATAAATCATTTAAAAAAAACCCGAAAACCCTAAAACCTTTCTTTGGCACTTATTTTTTTTCAACATGGGGTTTGAACTCACAACTCTGAGATCAAGACCTGAGCGGAGGCCCAGGCAGTCCACACTTCACCACTGAACCACCCAGGCAGCCCTGTCATTTATCATATGGGTCTCCTAGCAACAGATTCTCTGCTTTTATTTATCCAAGAATTTAACTTTTTTTTTCCATTTGGAAAGACACTTCACTGATAGCATTCTAAATTAATAGATTTTTCCTTTCATCATTTTTAAGGTGTTGCTCCATTGTCTTCCGACTTACATTGTTTTTTTTGAGAAGTCTGTTGTCTCTTGCATCTTTGTTCTTCTGTCCATAAATATCTTGGTTTTTTGATTTGTTTGATTCTTTTCTTTTTATTTTTTTCAGCTGCTTCCCAGATTCTCTCTTGATTATAGGTTTTTAGTAGTCTGACCATGATGTGCCTAAGTACGATCTTCTTTGTAGTTATCATGATTACGGCTTACTGAACTTTCTTGACTGTTTTTTCAAACATGGAAAATTCTCAACCAATATTTTTTCATCACATACTTTTTTTCTGCCCTAATATCTCTCTTTCCTCCCCTGGGACCCCAATTACATGTGTGTTAAGACTCCTCAATGCCATCCCATAGGTTATTGAGGTTCTGTTCATTTTTGTTAATCATTTTTCTCTTTGTGCTTCAATGTGGTTAATTTCTATTGACCTGTCTTTAAGGATTCTATTTATTTACTTGAGAAAGAGAGACAGCTCACAAGCAGGGGATGGGGCAGAAGGAGAGGGAGAAGCAGACTCCCTGCTGAGCAGGGAGCTGGATGTGGGGCTCCATCCCAAGACCCTTGAGACCATGATCTGAGCTGAAGGCAGGCACTTAACAGACTGAGCCACCCAGGTGCCCCTATTCACCTGTCTTTAAATTTACTGGTCCTTGGGGCACATGGGTGGCTCAGTTGGTTAAGCGTTCGACTCTTGGTTTCAGCTCAGTCATGATTTCAGGGCCATGACATTGAGCCCCATGTTGGACTCTGTGCTCAGCAGGAAGTCTGCTCAAGATTCTCTCTCCTGGAGTGCCTGGGTGGCTCGGTGGGTTAAAGCGTCTGCCTTTGGCTCAGGTCATGATCTCAGGGGCCTGGGATCGAGCCCCACATTGGGCTCTCTGCTCAGCAGGGAGCCTGCTTCCTCCTCTCTCTCTCTCTCTCTCTGCCTGCCTCTCTGCCTACTTGTGATCTCTCTCTCTTTCAAATAAATAAAATCTTAAAAAAAAAAAAAAAGATTCTCTCTCCCTATTCCCCCCACCCTGTACTCTCTTTCTCTTTCTTTCAAAATAGATAAATAAATCTTCTTTTTGATAAATAAATCTTAAAAAAAAAATAAATTTACTGGTCCTTTTTTGTTGGGTCTAATCCCATCCAGTGGATGTTTATATGGCTTTTAATCTCATTAAATGAATGTTTGACTTTTGAGATATTGATTTTACAGTTTAGAATTTGATCTGAATCTTTAAAAAAATAAAGTTTCCTTATCTTCTTTCTTATGGGTTGAAATATGCCCTCCTCCAAAAAGATATGCTGAAGTCCTAACCCCCAGGACCTCATAATATGACCTTATTTGGAAATAGGGTCATTACAGATGTAATAGGTGGGTCCTCAATCTAATATGACTACTGTCCTTGTAAGAAAAGGAGAGGGACACTTGGATGGCTCAGTCATTTAAGTGTTGGTCTTCAGCTCAGGTTGTAATCTTGGGGTCCTGGGATTGAGCCCCACAACGGGCTCCCTGCTCAGTGGGAGTCTGCTTCTCCCTCTTCCTCTGCCCCTCTGTCCCCTGCTCATCTCTCTCTCTCTCTCTCTCAAATAAATAAAATCTTTTAAAAAAGAAAGTAAGAAAGGGAGAGACAGAGAAAATACCATGTGATTGGATTGGAGTGACTGGAGTGACACACAAGCTAAGGAACATCAAGGATTGCCAGCCATCACCAGAAGCTATGAGTCAGGAATGGAACAGATTGTTCCTCATGGCCCTCAGAAGAAACTAACCCCACCAATACCTGGATTTCAGACTTCTACCCTCTGGCTCTGTGAGAGAATAAGTTTCTGTTTTAAGTCACTCAATTTGAGGTGTTTCCTGGAAGCCCTAGGAAACTAATGTACTCCTAAAATTTCTCATGTCTTCATCCATTATAAGTGCTTTCCCCACAGACTCTTTAACAAATTTATAATGATTTAAAAGTTTGCTTACTGGGGTGCAACTGGGTGGTGCAGTTGGTTGAGAGTCTGTCTTCTCTCGGTTTCAGCTCAGGCCGTGATCTCAGGGTTGTGGGATCAAGCCCCATGTTGGGCTCCACTCAGCACAGAGTCTGTCTGGGATTCTTTTTCCCTCTCCCTGTCCCTCCTGCTTGCTTGCTCTTACTGTCTCTCTCAAATAAACGTGTCTTTAAATTTAAAAAATGAAAAAAAATTAAAGTTTGCTTATTAATTCCAACATCTGTGTGGTCTTTGATCTGTATCTACTGACTTAAAAAAATTTTTTTTGGTCTGTGTCACATTTTCCTGTCTCATCCCATATTTAGTAATTTTTTAATCTTATGCTAGACATTGTGGGATACAATGTAGAGGTTCTGGATTGTGTTATCTTCCTCTGAAGAATTTTACATATTGTTCTATTAAATTTTTGGCCATTCACCTTGGTCTTGTGGAGGCTTGCTGTCAGACTTCATCAGGACAGACTTCATTAGGACAGACTTCTAAGTCATTGTCTCCCAGGATCTCACTGAAAACCCTGGTGCGTTTAACAAACTGCTCTAACTTGATGAAATGTGAACTAGATCTGTTTCCTCAATGCCGAGCAGCTGCAGAAATCTCTGCTCAGCATTTTCAGTCTTCCAGCTGTGTTTTCTCCTTGGAGTCAGGACCCATGCTGGAGTCAGCCAAGGATTTAGGGGAGTTTTCTCCCTCTGTGGCTCAATTTCCTCCTTCTCTGGAGGCTCCAAACTCTTCCTAATCTTCAGCTAATAAGATTTTCTGACTTCTGCTTGTGTTCTATTCCCCTATACACTACATCAACTAGAGAATGCCTTCAGGGGAAAAGCCAGATAAACGTGTCTCTCATCAGTATGGTTTCTTTGTTTCAAGGGTCAGATCTCCTCCAGTTTCTGCCTGCTTTTGGTCACTCTCTCGTAGTTACAAACAAATCTGCTCTATATAGTTATCCAGATTTTGTCATAGTTACAGCAGAAGGTTAATCTAATCTTGATTCTCTTCTTATAAGTAAAGATCCCCAAATGACCTGACAGTCAGCTAGACTTGATATTGGCCTTGAGTAAGTTCCCACCTTATTCTGTTGATAGATTTTAAAATACAAGGTGATAGCCACAAGTCTGGTCTTCACAGTCAATGTCAAGGGTGCATGGGCCTACCTGCACTCTCTGGGATAGAATGAATCACACCTTCTGCATCAGAGAAAGTCGCCATTTAGGGCACCAGTGAGGACCCCTGCTAGCTCATGTCGGGCTAAGTCAGGTCCTGATTGAGGGGGATGTGCTGGGCTGGGTGACACGCACCCATCAGGCTTAAACAGCAACCCACGTAGGTAGAAATTGATATGCCTGGTATTTAAGGGGATGTCCTCCGACACAGCACAGGCCACTGACACAGCGGCCCACCAGGTGCCTTGGCAGAGGGGCCCATTGTCTTCAGGCTGAGCTGCAGGAGCCAGGGCTGCATTCTGGATCAGTTGTGTGGCTTGGGCAAGTCCCTGGCCCTCTCTGAACTTCCTTCCACTAAGAGATGACCTCTGAGCTCCCTCTTGACAGGGGATCAGATCCCTAGTCACGGACTTCCCTCCGGCAGGCCAAGGGATGTTGGGCACCTCACTTAAAACAAATAGATAAACAAACCGAACCAAACCAAGCAACCAAACAAAAACTCTCTCTGCCTCGGCTTCCCCATAGTAGCCCAGGATGCACATGCTCTCCACTCTTTTCTGCACCAGGCTATCACGGGGCCCTTGAAAATGACCAAGTACTCGGAAGGCCAGAATAAAAAGCATATATTCCACCCCAAATCTACAGCCTTCCATTGGTGCTGGGCAAACTCCACGGTCTTTACAAGGGCAAGGAGGGGAAATAGAGCCAGCCCCCCTTGGGAAAAAAAAATGAGAGCTTTCAAAGAGAGACAAATAACTTGCAATTTAAATGCATAAGAGACCAGGCTGTGCCACCACATATGCAGATTGATGCAAATGATATGCAAATGGCCCAGAGTCAGCCTGGGTTTGCCAATGTCCTTTGCCAAACAGCCAGTTATGGGGTTCAGCCAGGACCGATCTGTGCCAGAAGCTCACATCTGGGGCCCAGAGGCCTTGGGGTGAATGTTTGGTTGCACTTCCTCCAGAAAGCTTTCCAAGACCTAGCAGGATGCAGCCCCTCCCTCTGCCCCTCAGGGCTTGGAGCCTACATCCGGATTCTCTGCACGGGTGACACCCTCGCTGTCTTCAGACTGCTCCCGAGCCAGGGGCTCCCTCTGGCTCACCACCACGCCCCAGACCGCGGCAGAGCCTGGCACCACCAGGCATGCAGGGCCCGCAGGCTGAGCGAATGCAGGAAGGCGCCATGGGTGGGGGAGATAATTTCTTTTCTTTTTTTTTTCTTTTTTTTTAAGATTTTATTTATTTATTTGAAAGAGAGAGAACGTGAGTGAGCAGGGGGAGGAGCAGACAAGGAGAGAGAGAGAGAGAGAGACTCTCAAGCAGATTCCCCAGAGCTTGGGAGACGTGGGGCTTGATCTCAGGACCCTGAGATCATGAGCTGAGCCAAAATCATGAGTCGGACGCTTAACCAACTGAGCCATCCATGCACCTCACAGGGGGAGTTAATTTCTAAGTCCTGCTTGAACCAAGAAGGGGCTGAGCCCTCTTGGGTGCTGTCACCCAACAATCTGGCATCAGTACCGTGTTACCCGTGAACATGAAGGGACTGACATTTGCAAGTGATTTACCTAATTGGTGAATTAGAAAAGGTTCCACATGGTTGATGTGAGGACATCTCTACCCTTCTCTTTCATTCTGTCACCCTTTCTGGGGGAAGCCCAGACCTTACCTAGAGGCGGTGCACAAGAAGTATTGGCTGACAACTGAATGAATGCATCAGTGCATTAGGAACAAACAAACAAGGTGTCACCTGACTTTCCAGAAACCGCCCATAAGCCGAAGCCCATTCTATGCACTGCCCTGACGTTCAGCCACTGATCCCTGTCCCTTGTTGTAGCAATTATGAATTTTCTTGGGTGCAATGAGGTGGAGAGTCCTGGCCCATGCTGAGGAGCGTGCCACCTCAAGCAGATGGCTTTCTGCCTCAGCTCTTTCCCCAAGGCTTCCTGAAGCCACCAGCAGAGCTCAGAAGTGTGGGAGAGGGGGCTCCTGGGTGGCTCAGCCGGTTAAGCCTCTGCCCTCAGCTCCGGGCATGGTTTCAGGGTCCTGGGATCGAGCCCCGCGTCGGGCTCCCTGCTCAGCGGGGAGTCTGCTTCTCCTTCTCCAGCTCAGGCTGTCACTCTGTCTCTCTCAAATAAATAAATACAATCTTAAAAAAAAAAAGGAAAGAAAGAAAGAAATTTATTTTTAAAAAAAAGTGTGGGAGAGTAAAAATGCCCTTAGCAGCCTCCTGCAATGGAGCACAGGAGCCGGTGGACAGATGCTCCTGCCTCCCGTCCTCTGGGTGACAATTCTGGAAGGCATTCCGTATGCTGCCAGAGTTCCTGGCTCACGTCTCTCCTTTGCCTGCAGCCGAGCAGGATACCCACGTTGTTCCTCCTCTAAGCCCCGTCCTGCTTTCCTGCCTCCCTGGGTCACTTCACTCAGGCTCTGCTCTCAAGCGACCCTAAATTAGGACAGGGACAGTTCTCAAAATCTGGTCGCACCCGTAGCTGTGCAGTCTTACGAAGAGGATACGCATGCGAAGGTAGAAAATAGATGGAGAACGGCTCGCCTTCACAGCCAAAGTGAACTATTTCATTTATAAGCCAGCGCCAAGTGTGTTGACAAGCACTCATTCATTCATTTGTTCAGCTTAGAATTCTTGGCCTCCTGCTCCGTGCAGGATACAGCAGACAAGATCCCCCCCCTGCACTGCTCAGAGCCAATAGAAATAAGACTCCAGGGGCGCCTGGGTGGCTCAGTCATTAGGCGTCTGCCTTCAGCGCGGGTAACCATCCCAGGGTCCTGGGATCGAGCCCTGCATCGGGCTTCCTGCTCGGCAGGAAGCCTGCTTCTCCCTCTCCCTCTCCCCCTGCTTTCGTTCCCTCTCACGCTGTCTCTCTCTCTCTCTCTCTCTCTCTCTCTCTCTCTCTCTGTCAAATAAATAAAATCTTAAAGAAAAGAAAAGAAATAGGACTCGAGTCACGAATGCAAACCACATAGGTAATTTAAAATTTTCGGGCAGCTTCATTAAAACAAAACGAAAAGAAACTGGTGGCATTCATTCCCAATAATATTTGTATTTAACCTAATATATCCAAAATATTATGATTGTGACACGTCACAAATATTACAATTATTACTGGGATTTTTGTTTTTCATACTTCGAAGTCTTTGAAATCTGCCAGGGTTTTACACTCCAAGCACATCGAAATTCAGATTAGGCACATTTCAAGTACTCGCTCGGTGGCCATGGGTGGCTAGCAGCTGCTCCCCTAGGCAGTGCAGGGGAGCCTCTTGTGACTTTGCAAGTCCCTTTAGAGTGTGTTTTCATCAGAGAGGATCTCAGAGGGAATGTGCTTTGTAAACACTGAGCTGGTGGCTGCAACTACTTCATTCCTCTGCCAACGGACCCACAGGTTTGAGGAAACACACACTCAGTTGTCCTTATGCAAAGAGATCTCTCTTCCCAAACCCTGAGCACCAGAACCCCAGTTCCCCAGGAGAGGGGCAAGGGAGGGTTGGAAGGGGAGTCAGTGACCAAGTCCCTCTTGCCTGCCCCCCTCCCCGAGACGAGGCTCTCGGGAGGGCTAATTAGAGTCCATTTTATCCCAAATGACCTGCCACCTCCCTATTAAAATGCCAGAGGGCTGTTCTGTTCCTACAGGGCAGGGCTGGTGTGTGCCGGGCACGAGGGTAGCTAAGGTTGGGTTTAGCGATGGGGCTGTAACTGTGGCCTTAATTTTGTGAAATCCGAAGTCGGCATTCGGAGCTGGTTGTGGGGGAATGGTAGCTGGCTCGTTCATACATCAGACACACATTGGCCGAACACCTCGCGTGTTTGCGCTGTGACTGTGAGGATGCTAGAGACACAGAGAGGACACAGCAGGGCCTGGGGCCGAGGGAGGGCAAGCCTGGTCCAGGAGGCTGGTCAACAAGCCGCGGACACAGCGAAGCCAGTGAGAGGTGGAATCAGTGAGGTCCGAGAAGGGTGAGAGGGAGCCTGGGAACAGACGTGTGGCTGGAGGGCGGGATGCCCGCACAGCGTGGCTGGACATCAGACAGTACCCACAGCAGGTTGAGTCCAGCCCAGGCTAGGTCTCAAACCTTCTCTGAGACTCCTGCTCTGAACAGCAGGACGGCCGCAGGAACCCTGACTCGGTTTTGCTGGGGCCTTTGGCAAAATCACCAATTAGCTGAAAACACAGCAATTGCATTTCATTTACTAGGCATTCGTGGGCCTCTCTTGATGCTCTGCTGTGGGGCAGTCAGAGATGCAAAAGAGGTTGGAAACAAACAAAAACCACAGGACTCCGTTTCTAGTAGAAATGTGAGTTACCCAGCAGAAAACCCTCCTGCTACAAAATACGACTTGGATCTGGTGGCTAAAATCTAACAAACATCCTTCTAAATGCATGGCTGAGCTTGCAAGAAAGGAAGGGAACTCCCCAGGGATAAAAACAAAGACGTAGCTGAAAACCAGAGCAGAAATCAGGAGGGCTCGTGCTGGCTGCTGTGCTACACAGGGGGGATGTGGGGGGGGGCAGGGGGGTGCAGGGCTGTGGGTCTCAGCAGCCTGGGGACTGGATTTTACAGTCCTCATGGGGACAAGAAATAAGGCTTTGGGCTCCACAGAGCAGGGAGATGTAAATGAGACCCACCTCCAAGCCAGACTGTTCAGTGTTAGAGTCTCAGTGAAAACGTAGAAGAGGATTAAAAACCAACCAACCAACCAAAAAAACCACTCTGGGCTCAGACAAATCACCAAGAAACTCTTCTGCCACAACCTTGTGCTTATGGTGGGACACAGGCTGGGAATTTGAAAACAGAGACTTAGCCTCAAGGGGGTTGGGATTTAAATTTATCCTACCCAGGGGCGCCTGAGTAGCTCAGTGGGTTAAAGCCTCTGCCTTCGGCTCAGGTCATGATCTCAGGGTCCTGGGCTCTCTGCTCAGCGGGGAGCCTGCTTCCCCCTCTCTCTCTGCCTGCCTCTCTGCCTACTTGTGATCTCTCTCTCTCTCTGTCATATAAATAACTAAAATCTTAAAAAAAAAAAAAAAAAAGTAAATAAATAAATAAATAAATTTATCCTACCCTGCCTCTCAGGGTATTTCGGGAACTCTGAAAGCAAGACCGTTCACCAGCTGGGGTCCCTGGCTGGAGATGCCCTGTGCACGAGGCAGAAATAAACTTGGACACTCACCAGAGGGCCTTGACCTCAACCCAAACTCAACGCACAAAGGTCCCTGCAGATGAGCTCACAAAGAAAAAATTACAAAACAATCGCAGTAATAAGAGAAAGTCAATGATAAAACCAACAGTAGGTTTGGACCCTCTCCCCCACCACCCCAACTCTGCTACAACCTCACACGACAGATCAGATCCAGGAGAGCGAGAGAGACTACTAAACAGCTGTGATTAAAATGACTAAGAAGTTCTGGGAAATATCAAAAAGAATTAAATATAATGAAAAAAGAGCCAGGGTTTCTGGTTAGAGAAAGCAGATCAAACACAGGCATTTATCACTGCTCCCTCCTGGAACTCCTTTAAAATGGCAAAAAAGGAATTCTTAAAATGCTACCATGGCAAAGAGAATGGGATAATTTTGAAATTGGAAAAGAGATCGATGAATGGGAACCAACTTAACGGATGTGAAAAATTGAGTCCTAAGCCAGCATCGAGGAAAGTCTAGAACTCCTCAGAGGCTCAGGAATTGAGTACCAAGTACTTCCAGCACCAGAGGTGAAAGAGCAGAATGAACCAGTTGGATTTGTTGAAAGACAGTTTATAGAGCAGTTTAGTCACCAAGAGCTCCTCCCCCAAGGTGATCGCCCCTACCATATTCCAACAATTGCAACAGAAGACAGATGATTTATTCCCCAGAGTGGGTACAACCAAGAGACTCTGTATTGGAGAAAAGTGGACCCAGCTGGGGCCAAGGGCATCTCACAAAAAATGGGGGAATGAATGAAAGTCTTCACGTCCAAGATCAGTACTCCCAACAGGCAACCAGGCTTAGTATGAACCTCCAGGCAGGAGATTGAAATCTCTGAGAAGCCCATGAGGAAAGATCTAAAGACAAGGACATCAGAAGTTTCCCAACGAAAGAGCCTAACCAGATCACTCTCTGGTGGATTTTTTTTTTTTTTTAAGATTTTATTTATTTATTTGACAGCGAGAGAGACAGTGAGAGAGGGGACACAAGCAGGGGGAGTGGGAGAGGGAGAAGCAGGCTTCCCGCCAAGCAGGGAGCCCGATGTGGGGCATGATCCCAGGACCCTGGGATCATGACCTGAGCCGAAGGCAGATGCCTAATGACTGAGCCACCCAGGTGCTCCTCCTGTGGAGTTTTTGGTGGGCAACCAAATCTGAGCTCTGAGTTTCTGAGCAGCCTCTGTGTGCAAAAGCCAAGGATCACCAGGCACATGAGGGAAGCTCCTAACCCAGAGCCAAACAACAACAAATAGATAATTTGTGTTAGAGGGAACACAGATGATGATGATGATTAGGAGAAGAAAAATGTAAAAAAATAAAAATTAAAAAAAAAAACTAACCAGTATCATCAAAGACATTAGACATATAGCACACATTAAACAAGTCCAGTATGTTATTAAAAAAGGAATGTCCTGGGGTGCCTGGGTGGCTCAGTCATTAAGCGTCTGCCTTCAGCTCAGGTCATGATCCCAAGGTCCTAGGATTGAGCCCCGCATCGGGCTCCCTGCTCAGCAGGAAGCCTGCTTCTCCCGCTACCATTCCCCCTGCTTGTGTTCCCTCTCTCGCTGTGTTTCTCTCTGTCAAATAAATAAAATCTTTAAAAAAAAAAAAAAAGGAATGTCCTAAGAACAAAAAATATCTCTTGGGTAGAATAAATGAGAAGCTTAGTGAAAGGATTGGAAGAAAAGTTTGCAGATGAGGCAATAACCCAGAAAGCAGAGGAAAAGCACAAAGCATAGGAGAGAAAAGACATGAAAATTAGGGAATCAGCCTGGGAGATCTAACATCCAAATAAGAGGTGTCCCAGAAAGAACAGAGGAAATAGAAGAGAATGGTAATCATCAAATAAATTATTAAAGTAAATTTCTCTGAATTAAATGACATGAGTTTCCAGATTGAAAATGCCCACTAAGTATCCAACCAAATGGTGAAAATATTTGCACACTGAGACACATCGTTGTGGAATTTCAGATCACTGAGAACAAATGAAAAATCACACAAGCTCTCAGAGAACGAAAAGTTAGGTTTTACACAAAGCACCAAGAATCAGAATGGCATCACACTTCTTTTTTTTTTTTTTTTTTTTTGAGATTTTTGTTGGTTTATTTGAAATGGGACTCTTTCCTGTAGTTCCCACAGGCATCACACTTCTT
>CM053615.1:72632561-72656643 GCA_028646535.1 Procyon lotor
AGAAATAGAAGGGGGAGCCTTTCCCCCCATGTCCCCCTCAAGGGCCTTATAAGGGACCGACCTGGCTGCTGAGAGGGGTCTGGGGAGGGTGAAGAGAGTGGGGAGGGTGGGAGAGTGTGTCACCTGAGTGGGGGTGTGAGCGTGTGTGAGTGTGTGTGAGCGTGTGAGGGCTGGGGGCTGGGCGCCTGGCAGGTGTCCTGAGCGGGGCGGGGGGCGGGGGGGCTCCAAGGTCAAGAGTCAGGCTCTGGGTGCAAACCCCGACTGGGCCCCCTGGGGAGCTCACTGGCCCTCAGTTGGCTAGTCGTCTCTCTGAGCCTCGGATCTATGACGTGGGACTCCCGCTACTGCGTCCTTCCCGGGTGTTATGACTGGACAATGAGATCACGCACGTCGAGCTTCTAATCTAATTCATGGGACATGGGAGGTACTCAGCCAAAGGCTGCCATTATTCTCACTGTGTCAGTCACGGTCACGGGCTGGGAGGGCCCGGAAGAAGGGAATTGGGGGACCCTCCGAGGCAGGTGACCTGCGTGCTGGGAAGGTGACCTGTGTGCTGGGAGGAGAAAGATTCTGTGGACGGAATGGGGCCTGGCTCTGGTGCCCACGGCCTTCCCTCAATCCCTAGGTACACAACAAAGTGTGTGCGACCTGATTCCCTGCGTGTAGCTGATTTAGCGCCTTAAATCTCAGGCAAGACACTCATTTTGGTAAAAAGGTAGAAAATACACAGAAACACAAAGAAGATCAACAGCCCCCAGAATCGGCCACCACTAACATCTTAGTATGGGGCCCTCACCAGCGAGCCTGGCTTGGGGACCCCTGCATATATGGGTACACATAGAAACACCACTTGGCCCTCAGTGGGAATCACACAGTACTACTGTTCTCTGATTCACTTTGTTGAATGCCTACAGGCCGAGTCTTGTGTGAGATGTGCTAGCTAGTACCACGGTCGGTGTTGGACAGCCGGAGAGTCTAAACTTCTCTCCTCGTGTTTGTTAACAGTTTTTCAACCTTTGGGGCTCACTTGTGCATGTCCTTTGCCCATTTTTCTGGTAGTGGTTTTGCCTTCTTCTTGTTGATTTTTAACAGTTCTTTATATATTAAGGTTATCTTTCTCTGTACATTGGCCAATCAGAGGGACTCTCAAACTCCCTGGACCAGGGACAGACCCAGCCAGAGTCTGAGCACCGGGTGCTTGGCTCCAGAACCCCCAACCTGCCTCGGAATCCTGGAATTTGGTGGCAGGAAGTGGCTAGGCTGGCAGGGCAGTGAGAGGCAGTGGCAAGGAAAGAAGAGAGAAGGTTCAGAACTTAAATCAGAGGCTCTGAGTGACAGAGGCTTAATGGGAGACAGATGGAGGAAACAAGGTTGCCCTTGCTGACAGGAGGGAGGTCAGGGGTCAAGGAGTTTTCTAAAGACAGGAGCCTGGGCGACAGGCCGGCGACAGGGCCTGGCTCCACAGTGTGGTGCCCAGGGGCTGTGACAGAGCAGGGAGCAGGGGTTGGCCCCTCACTCCTGCTTGTGCAGACCCTCTCGGGCCCACACCCAGATCTGCTGCAGGACACTCCAGCCCCTAAGGCCAGATGTGGGGAAGAGCACCCCCACCTCCAGACTTGGGTTGGGGTCTCAACCTAGCTGTGCAACGTTGGGCAAGCCTCCAAACCCCTCTGAGCCTGTTTCCTTGTTTGAAAAATAGTATAATACCATCATTCACTTAATGGGGTTTTTTGAGATTAGCCCGATGCTTGGCACATCAGAGAGGCTCAGTAAATAAAAAAGCTAACTCATCACTGTTCCTTCTGGGCACAGGACAATTAGAGCTTTCTTGTTGGCAGAGCCCACCAGCGACATGGAGGACCTCTTCACTGGCTTCAAAACTGTCAGAGCTGAAAGGTGTTCAGGTCACAGGGGAGTAAACTGAGACCCAGAGACCAGAAGGGCCATGCCGGGGGTCATCCATCCAAGCTGTCTTAACTGTGTCCTCTAAAGAGACATGTTCAAGTCCTAGTCTCTGGTACTTTGACTGTAATCTTATTTGGAAATAGGGTTTCTTTTGTTATTGTTTTTGTTGTTTTGTTTTTGCAAATATAATTAAGTTAAAACAAACTCCTACCAGGGGCGCCTGGGTGGCTCAGTGGGTTAAAGCCTCTGCCTTCAGCTCAGGTCATGATCTCAGGGTCCGGGGATCGAGCCCCACATCGGGCTCTCTGCTCAGCTGGGAGCCTGCTTTCCCCTCTCCCTCTGCCTGCCTCTCTGCCTACTTGTGATCTCTCTGTCAAATAAATAAATAAAATCTTAAAAAAAAAAGAACTCCTACCAGATTAGGATGGGCCCTAAATCCCATGACTGGTGTCAGAAAGGACAAGGAGATTTGGACAGAGATGAAGACACAGGGAGGAAGGCCAGGTAAACACCGAAGGGCGCAGAAATGGGAGTGGAACTGTCTCAAGCCAGGGAAAGCCTGGGCCCCTGGAAACTGGCAGAGGCGAGAAAGGAACTTGCCCTAGAGTCTTGGGGCCGAGCTCCGTCCCTGTCTGCCAACACTTCGATTTCAGACTTCAGGCTCCCAGACCTGGGAGAGGATCCATTCTGTTGCCTCCAGCTGCCCGGTCTGTAATGCTTTGTTATGACCGCCTTAGGAAACAGGTGGAGTCAGGCAGAAGCAGGCGGTCCCCCCAGGTGTGTCCTGGACCCCATTCTAAACAGGCTTCCTCCAGCTACTCACCACGTGCCCCGAGGCGCCCCAGTCCTCGACCTGTGTCACGGAGCAAGTGACCCTGAATCGAATGGGAAGGGCTGAGAAGCCCCTGGGTTGCCTGTGGGCTGTGACACCACTCAGGACCTTGGGATCGAAAAGCAGGGTGTGAACCCTTAAAATGGGGGTAGACATTCCCAAGCCCCCCCTGCAGGGTAATGCCTGGACAGACTGAGGCACACTGGGGCAAGTGCCCCACTCGGATACTCGTTGTTGCCAGATGGGAGTTTGGGCCCAGGGGCCCATCTTCTGATTTTACAAGATAAGATGGAAAGTTCCATATCGGTGTGGGCAGAATTTCCCAATGTCACTCAAGAAAACACTTCTTGGGGGAACTGGGTGGCTCAGTTAGTTAAGCATCTGCCTTGAGCTCAGGTCGTGATCTCAGGGTCTTGGCATCGAGCAGGGAGTCTGCTTCTCCCTCTCCCTCTGCCCGTCCCCCTGCTCATGCGCACGCGTGCGCATTCTCTCTCTCTCTCTCTCTCTCTCTCTCAAATAAATAAAATCTTAAAAAGAAGCACAAAAAGAAGAAGGAGGAGGGGAGGAGGAAGAGGAGGAAGAGAAGGAAGAAGGCACTTCTTTCCTGGAGTGAGAACCAAGGCAGGCATCTACTGGGGAACCTGGACCCCGTGGTCTGCAGTCCCTTCTGCCCAAGCCCAAGCTGCTCACCCCCACCCCTCCTTCTGGCCCTTCTAGGCAATAGAGGCAGAGGCAAAAAGGTGTTTTGAGTGCCCAGTGGGGATTTTGGTAGCTTGTCATTTGATCTGCAGACAACCTTGTAAACTTAACAACAATAACAGCCAGCGATTAATCATACAGCCCCTGCTGCCCACTAGCCTCTGGGGGAGCCCCCAGGTCTGGCCCTGGGGGGAGTGCTTTGGATTGGGTTTCTTGGTAAATCTGTTCTGCTTTTGGTGGGGGAGCCCAACAGACACATCGGATTGTCTTCAAATGCCTCTCCAGACCTTTCTCCTTCACTCAACAACTCTCATCTCTGGCAGGTGCCAGAGAGAGACTTCCCAAAGGGCGCACGGAGTGGGGCGGGGTGGGGGGAGGCCAAGTCGCGATGCGAACGCTGGGACCTGCACGCCTCTTCAGGAAGGAATTTCCAGAATCATGAAGACAACAGGGCTCCGATGTGGAGACTCGAGGTGGTTGAGGTTCAAGTGGATGGCCTAAGGGAAGATGCCTAACATCCAGAAAGTGGCCCCAGGCTTGGGTTCCTTCCTGCTAGACTCCACGTCTCTGACACTGACAGAGCTCTTGATCCAAGATCTTGGTTGGGTGTGATTACCCCCGTTTTACGGATGAGCAAGTTAAAGTTCATTGAGTCCATCAAGGCAGAAAAATGGAAGGAGCTGGCAGCCTGCAGGGCCAGGAGCTCCGGGGGACAGAGAGTAAGGAAGTGCCCCCACGGCCCGGCGGGGTTGGCGGGCGTCCGCCCAGCGTGGGAGGAGACGAGAGCCAGGCGAAGCCGGAAGGAACCGCGGTCCGATCCGAGACGGCAGCGCCCGGGTTGGGGTCTCAACCCGGGGTTCGAGTCACCTCCAGCGCTCGGGGAACCCGGACAGCCGCCGGCCGGGGCGCGCAATGGGCGGAGCTCGGACGGCGCCCAGCGGCCGCGGGCGGAATCGCAGGGCGGAGCAGGGCCGGGCCGGGCGGGAGCCGGCAGACGAGGGCCCGCCTGGGGCCGGGATCGGGTTTGCCCGGGTAGTCCGCGCCCTCCACTCCCGGGGCGGGCGGCGAGGATACCCGCAGCTCACTCTCCGGGTCGCGCTGCGGTCCTCCGAGCCCACAGGGGGCGCTGTCTCCACCGGTCGCTTCCCCGGCCGGCGCGAGCCGGAAGTGCGAGGGTCACTTCCGGCGAGGAGCAGCGGGGTGGGCGGCGGGGCGCGGGGGCTGGACCAGCAGAAGCCGGGTCGAGCCCGTGGCCGCCCGAACGCGCTCAGTCGGCTTCTCTGCCTCGCCAGAAGGTGTGGCCGCCCTGCCGGGCCTTAGGCCGCCGCGATGCCGTTCCTGCACGGCTTCCGGAGGATCATCTTCGAGTACCAGCCGCTGGTGGATGCGATTCTGGGCTCCCTGGGGATCCAGGACCCCGAGCGGCAGGAGCCCCTGGACGGGTAACTGGCTTCCTTTGCCGCCGGCGGGCCGAGCCGACGCTGCTTGCCTTGAATTGTCAGCACAAGCGTAGTGGGCGTGGGGGTGACCGTGTCCCCAGTGGACAGATGAAGGGGCAGGCGGAGACTGGAGTTGCGCTGCTTCGAGTGGGAGCCCCTGCACCCGGCCCAGGTCTTGCCCTTTGCAGAGCGGAGGGTGCTCCAGGCCCGCGCTGGGAGGCCGGGAGGGTGGAGTGCGGGCAGGGCTCCCGCCTCGGGGCCCCACCCAGTGCCCAGCCTGCCTGCTGCGGTTGCAAGGGAGCAGGGTGGGGTTTGCGAGGGCCTCGGTTTTACCCCAGAGCACTGCGAAGATGAGCTCTGTATCTGAGTTTGCATTTGACGCCGACAGGAGCAGGTGTGTCCCCGCACCTGTGGGAAGGGTGTTCAAGGATACAGCTGCGAGCTAAACGAAACCCCCAGCGTCGGTGATGCCTGTGCTTCAGAGGAGAGAGACGGGCATGAGTCAGGTGTATGTACATTCGGTGTAATGGAGGCAAGAGCAGAGGCAAGCGGAAGCAGGGTTGTGTTTCTGGGATCCTTGGAATTTCAGAGGCCGTGGGTATTATGCCTGTGTCTGGGGACTTCGGTGGAAACAGGCTTGCTTCCTTACTGCTCTGTGCACTTTGAGGCTTGTTCTGAAAACAGTGTAAGGTGCTTCCTTAGCTCGGAGGCTGCTCTGGGGGTGAGGGCAGGGCAGCGAAGCGGGTGCTGCATGGCACCGGAATTTTCGGAGTCCTGGAATTTTTGCTTTGTATCCGTGGTGCACTGGGCACCCTCCCGGGCTGGGGAAAGAGATGGAATCCTGCCCAAGCAGTAAGGATGCCACCTTGATCCGGGTAATTGAAGGTTTGCAGACGGGTGAGGCTAAGGGCAGTGGGGAGCGTTGGTGAGGAAGGGAAGCCTCGCCCAGAGGAGGAGGTGGCGGCCTGTGAAGGAGCTGCGTACAGCTTCACCGAGCTGTCCGTGGGACTGAGCTTTTGGGGAAAGCCACAGAAGTTTTGGAGGTCACTGCTGGCGGGCAGGTAGGGTGGGGGCTGGGCTGTGAAGGGCCATGTGTGTCCCCATGGGGACCGGGAGGTTAAGCGTCTCTGAGTGTGAGCGGGGGGAGGAGGGCCTGGGGGGTTGCCTGGCCTGGTCTGGCCACCCCGGCAGCTCAGGGATGGCCAGTGTCGGGGGAAGGGTGTCCTGCTCCGGCTGCAAGGGCCCCCTGCAGGCCCAGCAGCACAGCTGTGTGAGACTTTGTACCTGCGCGAGGGATCAGATCTGGGCAATTGGGGAGGAGGCTGGAGACGGCCCCAGTTCTTTCTCAGCAAACCCGAGGAGTCAGCTCGAGTTAAAAGATGTAGCTCGCTCTCTTGCAACCACAGGCCTCTTCCAGAGACTTCCTGACCCACAGGACCAGGGCCCTACCTTGGAGGGAGGGGGAGTGGTGACAGCAGGAGACCCCCCCCCACAGGGTGCCCAGGCCAGCTGGTTCCACAGCTGCCCGCCCCCAATGATCCACCCCTCTGCTGCCCCAGGCCCAGCTACGTTGCCAGTGAGGAGAGCCGAATCCTCGTTCTCACTGAGCTGCTGGAGAGGAAGGCCCACTCTCCATTTTACCAGGAAGGTGTGAGCAATGCCCTGCTGAAGATGGCCGAGCTGGGGCTGACCCAGGCGGCCGACGTTCTCCTGCGCCACGGGGCCAACCTCAACTTCGAAGGTCAGCCGGAGCCCAGAGGGACTATGAGGGGATGCGTGGCTTCAGCGTGGCTCTGCCTTTCTTGTTCTCTTGGGAGCCGCTTCCCTTATTTCTTCTGTGGGTGGTGACTGAGGAACCCCATCCCCCGTGGGCTTTCGAGTGGCTCTGACCCCCTCCGGTCGCTGTGTCCACCATGTGATTGATCAGCAAACTTTCCCAGCTAAATCCCCACTTCCGTGAATGTGCAAATGCGGCTGCTGGCCCTGTGCCCAGAGCTCAGGAAGAGCAATTTTCTGCCACTTACTCTGAGCCATCTCGTATTTTTTGCCCATGCCACAGGGAGAGGGGACGACACAGAAGCAGCGCTGGGTGTGAATCGTGGCGGGGGCCCGGTCCGGTTCTAGGCCGGAGGTGGCGGGGGAAGGAGATGGAGCCATTTTCCTTTTCCTTTCCTGCCGAGGACAGGCTCGGAGGCTCCCGGAGGGCCGAGGAGCTGTGGGGCAGGGCTGTTCTGAACTTGGTCACTTGGAGCCTGGCTTCGAGAACGAGGGTGTTGCTGCCCAGCTTCAGGAGCCGTCAATCGGGGTCCCTCTCCCAGCAGCCTGGGCAGAGGTGCCCTGTCTTAATGGTTCCGTTTTACAGAAGAGACCCAAGCCCAGACACGGGCCGCCTGCCCCTGGGGACCCTGCCAGGTCTGACTCTGGCACCTGTGCTCCAGCCCCTGGTGGGGATGGCTGCGTCCCGACCCCTCGTGGCGCCCGAAGCCTGGGTCCCCTGCGCTGGGAGGGCTGGGGCTGAACCGGAGGCCGGCTGCGGGCCGGCAGGACTGAGACGAGCTGTGTCTGTCTGCGCCTCAGACCCCGTCACGTACTACACGGCCCTGCACATCGCCGTCCTGCGGAACCAGCCGGACATGGTGGAGCTGCTGGTGCGCCACGGGGCCGACATTAACCGGAGGGACCGGGTAAGAGCGGGGTCTGGCCTGCCCAGAAGCAGGGATGTGGCGGGGTGGCCTCCTGGGCGCCCAGGCCCACTCCGCCGTGCTTTCTTGGCTCAGATCCACGAGAGCAGCCCCTTGGACCTGGCCAGTGAGGAGCCTGAGCGCCTGCCCTGCCTGCAGCGCCTCCTGGACCTCGGAGCAGATGTCAACGCGGCTGACAAGCATGGTGGGTGCACCCCCGGGAAAGCGGGCTGCCTTGGGAGGGAGAGCCGGAGCTCCCCAGGCTGGCGGCCAGGCCCGTCTGAGGCCCGTAGGTGCACTTCGCTGACCTGCAGAGGCTTTCGGGAGGGGGCGCAGCCGTCGGCCCCACGCCAGCCCTGAGGTCTGTCAGGAGGAGGAGGAAGTGGGGGTGCGTGCAGTCAGATTCTGGGAGGGAGAGCCACGACTTCTTGGCAGAAACTCGGCCCAGGTCTCAGGTAGCATCTGAGCGTCTTGAAAAATCCCCCCCCTCTTCCGCCCATTCTGCTCGTGGTTTTGTGTGGATGGAATGACCAGAAACCGGTCACTCTTGGCCTTGGCTGAGAGGTTGATCATTTTCCAAGTTCCCTTTCTGGGGGCACCCGGCTGGCTTCGACTGGGAGCACGCAACCCTGGATGGCAGAGTTGAGTTCAAGCCCCAGGGCGGGTATAGAGACCCCTTAAAGATAAAATCCTTGAAAACAACAAAAAAAGAGAGTTCACTTTCTCATCCTGAGTGGTTTTCTCTGCCCCTCTGGGGCCACCTGACCGCTTCCCGGTCCCCACTCCCCGTCATCCGCTTCCTCCTGTAGGAAAGACTGCTCTGCTCCACGCCTTGGCCAGCAGCGACGGCGTGCAGATCTACAACACTGAGAACATCCGGCTCCTGCTGGAAGGAGGTGAGGCTCGTCCGCGGGCGCCCCCAGGCCGCTCCCTTCCCTCCCCCATCACACAGGAAACGTTACTTTGCAGGGGTTTAAGATCTTCTCCCGTCTTCTCTCTTCCCGACTGGCTCCGGTAGGGGCGGATGTCAAGGCCACCACCAAAGATGGGGACACCGTGTTCACCTGCATCATCTTCCTACTTGGGGAGACCGTGGGAGGGGACAAAGAGGAGGCCCAGATGATCAGCCGCTTCTGCTTCCAAGTCACGCGGCTGCTGCTGGCCCACGGGGCCGACCCCAGCGAGTGCCCAGCCCACGAGTCCCTCACACACATCTGCCTCAAGGGCTTCAAACTGCATTTCCCGCTCCTGCGGTTCCTGCTGGAGTCCGGCGCTGCCTATAACTGCTCGCTGCACGGGGCGTCCTGCTGGTCTGGCTTCCACATCATCTTTGAGAGGCTCTGCTCCCACCCGGGCTGCGCCGAAGACGAGAGCCACGTGGACCTCCTGCGCAAAGCTGAGACCGTCCTGGATCTCATGGTGACTAATTCCCAGAAACTTCAGCTGCCTGCCAACTTCGATATCCACCCCGTGGGCAGCCTGGCGGAGAAGATTCAGGCCCTTCACTTCTCCTTGAGGCAGCTGGAGAGCTACCCTCCGTCCCTCAAGCACCTGTGTCGCGTCTACATCCGGCTCTATCTTCAGCCCTGGCCCGTGGACCCGAAGGTCAAGGCCTTACCTCTGCCCGACAGGCTGAAGTGGTACCTCCTGAGTGAGCACAGTGGCACCATCGAAGAGGACATCTGAGCACTCCCAGACCGAGGGGAGCAGGGGCTGGGCGGTCAGCCCGCTGGCGGATTTTGGTACCTGCGGCGGCCTTAGGGGAGAACCTTCTGGCCTTCCCTCAGAAGGCAGAGGTTGGGAGACGATCCTCGATCCTTACTGCGTACCAGGAAAGCCAGGTGGAGGCCAGCAGCTGCAGTCATTCCGGTGGGAAGAGGCCCTGTCTTCCAGGGGGACTGCTCCCCTTCTGTCTGGCAGAACCTCCAAATCTCGACCACATTGGGAAAAGGGCCCGGGTTTAGACTTGGGACAAGTGCACACACTGTTCTTCTGTGCTGGGCAGGGTGGCTCTGACTCTTGTCCTCTGAGAGCCGCAGGAAGCTGGTCTGTCTTGCATGGGGCCCAGCGGAGGCCCCTCGCTCCCCTCTCCCCCCGAGCTAGGTTATTAGGTCGCTTGCAGGAGTGCTTCTGGTGGGCTAGGGACAAGGCTGAGCTGCCGCTGCCACCTTGGGCCGCTCCGGGGCCATGTCACCCGCGGCCGGCCCTCCAAGGCACAACAGGACTGGGTTCCGGTGGCGGCTGCCTGTGCCAAACCTGGAATCTTGGGGGACTGTGCCTTCTGCTAAAAAGCAATCCTGTGTGACCAGGGACAGTCCTTTCCAAAATGTCTCTCGTGTGAGGGGCTCATTTAATGATGAAAGCTACCATTACCACAAGCTGACCGCTGTCCACGCCAGGCCCTCACGAAGCCGGTTCCCAGTCACATGGGTCTTTGTGAATTAGGTGACTGCGGGGGAGGCGAGCGAGGCAACTAAAGGACACGATATAAAGTAAAATATTGCTCTTGGCCTTCAAGGTCCTTGTATGACGTTTTGGCCTCCTCTGTGCCCTTCCCCGGCCTCGCACTGATGCTCCCACCAAGAAGAGGCGAGAGGCCTGAGGGGACGGCAGCATCTGGCGGGGACAGGTCCCAAGTAGCACCGCACTGCCGTCCCAGTAAAGAAGAGCACCACTCCAGACCGGCTAGGGCCTTCCCCATACAGGAGGCACCCTTTTATTTTTTGACTGAAAATGCTCACCGAGGAGCTGCAAGGCACAGCCAAGAACGAAGCTGCAGGCTTCCCGTGCTGGAGACCACGGGGACCGTCACGTTAGTGACACCAGGGCTCCATCACCAATTGGCCTCAGCACATGGGCACCCCCAGCAGCTGTGGGCTCCAAGGCCCAGCTCCTCTCCTCCCCCAGAGGGAAAAAGTCCCAACAACTGAGCGTTCTCTTCCTCTGAAGGCACCCGGGCCTGTGGCTGGAAGGCCGGGTGGTGGAAAGGGAGACCCAGAAAATCTCCGCTTCTGATGGGACCACTGTGTTCCTGCACGGGCAGCACTGGGGGCCCTGGAGTCCTGTGGTCTGCGCTGCCCGTCCCTGCCTCTAGGACAGCAGGGCTGGGCTCCAACCTCACCGCTCCGATCAGGGGCGCCCCTCCCCACTGGATCCCATTAGGCCTTTTGAAAAAGAGTCTCATGACGGACGGCAGACAGGTATATTTAGTCTTGCTCAACACTCCCGAACCACCGTCGTGACGCCTTGGGGTCTTGCCCAGCTGCCAGCCCCCAGCCCCGCGCCGGTCCCTTTCTCCTGCCGGCCCCTGCTCATCTCAGGGCCAAGCTGTAGACATGGTAGATCTCGTCGGGGAGGTTCTCCTGGCGCTCCTGGGCCAGGAGGCTGAGGCCCGCGCTGCGGACGATCCTGTGGACCACCTCGAGGTCCCGGCACACGCTGCTGTCCACGTCATCCAGGATCACGCCCTCCTGGGCCATGTTGTCCTTGATGACGATGATGCCGTTTGGGCGCAGGCCCTGCTTGCAGCGCCGCAGGAACTCAGCCAGGTGCCTGTCGGTCAGGTGGCCTGGGGACAGCAGGGGCTGGGGTCACGAGGGAGGGAGTGGGGCCAAGCACACACGCGCCACTGGCCACCTCTCGGCCTCTGCTCAGACTGACTGAGCTCCGTGTAAACACACGGGGCCTCCCCGGCACTCAGCCATCCGGACCGGCCTACCAACCCCATGTGGGTACGAGGAAGCCAGCTCGGAAGCCGCTCCCCCGGGGCTGTCACAAAGCACACAGCCGGGACAGCGCCCCGACGCAGAGCTGTCTGGGCCTTCCCTGCCGCTCCGTCCTAGCCACCCCCCACCCCGAGGTCTGGATTCCTTCCCTAGTCAGAGCTCCAGACGGGCTCGAAGGGACCACAAAACACCGGGCCAGAGCCGGCAGGGCCGCGGTGTCTGCCGTGGAGCGGGTGGCCCGCCCGCCAGGTCAGCAGCCCAGGGAAGGGCACCCTGTGCGTGCTTTGGGGTGAGTGGGTGCGGGATGGGGCAGCAAAGCACGGCTCCCTCACTGAACAGCAGGGGCAGCCAAGGCTTCACTTTCTCCTCTTATTAAAAAACACTTATAAAAACTCATTTCCGCATTCTTTGAATGCAGTTATTGGTCGTTTACATTTCTTCAACAAAAAACTGCACCGGGGTGGGTCATGACAGGTGCTGCTGACAAAGCACGGAAGGCGGGCCCAGGGAGGCCTGGAGAAACCCCTGCATCCACCGGCCACAGGAGCGCCGTCCAGCGGCCTCCAAGGCCCCCGGGGACCCGCCTCTGCAGCGGGAGGTGTGCGGGAGGCACGTGGAAGGTGGAGAGGGCCGCGGAAAGCTCACCTATCACCCACTGGATCCAGATGACGTCGTAGGAGTTGGGCTCGGGGCTGAAGTCCTGGAGGCCGCAGCAGAAGTAGTTCCTCACCCTCTTGCCCTCCTCCCCCAGGTACGTCCTGGCTTTCACCAGGAAGTCCTCCGTCACGTCCACCATGTCCACTACTCCGAAGAGCGGCAGCAGCAGCCGCTTGGTGATCCTGCCTATGCCGGCTCCGCAGTCCAGGGCACAGGAGGTCCCCGTCTTGTTCGGGCCTTCCTGAGAGGCAGGGAAGGCAGAGACTCAGTAAGGCTCAGAAAGCCCAAGGGACCCTGTCCCCGAGAAGGGGGCTGTTCCTCGCAAGCTCCCAGTTACTCAAGTCTGGACCGGGCATTGGCCAGGAGCTGGCACAGTGGGTCGCCAGTGGGTAGGACCACAGCACGTTCTTGTCCTGGGCCACACATTCCTAAGACATAAGCCGACTCCCACTTAGAGGTGATTAACTTGAACAAGTGCATTGATCTCTCACTCCCAACACCCCAGTAAAACCACAGGATGAACAGAATCCAAGCAGTGAAAGAATGGAGGCAAGTCGGTGATTTTCACGGACTCAGGAAGGCGGAAAGTGGGGGGGGGAGAGACCCTGTAGCGAGGAGGCAAGCACCAGCCTCCGATGCGGACTTGCCAGCCTGGCACAGAGGAGGGCAGAGCCGGCGGTGAATGAGGAGCCTGCCTTCAGCAGAACAACTGGCGCCCACAGCCCAACACCCACAAACATGGTAAGAGAGCGAAGGATTCGCCCCTGACGAAAGCGAACAGTTAAAGGAAGACTCCGGCCTGGTGCCCGGGAGCCCAGGGCACGGCGGCCAGCTCCCACGTGGCACCCTCGAGACAGAGGCCCTGGTCCAACGCCACCCCCGCCCCACCCTCCGAGGCCTGGGTGGCTGACACCGACCGATAACCAAAGGCCCCACGGTGGTTCACGTAAAAGGTGGCGCCCCGTGCAGACCAGGCCGGGCCACCAGGGCCGCATCCTCTGCTCCTGGACGGCACACCAGACCTGCCTACCCTCAAAAACCTCTGCAGGAACTTCCGGGAGCTGCTGATGTCGATGCTGGAGATGTGGCCATACCCCCCGAGCATGCCGTCCACCGTGGGCGGGACTTCCTTCCAGTACGTCTCGGCCTTCGAATAGAACTGCTTCTCGTCTTCGATCACCTCACTTGTCATGCTGTCACCAACCAAGTCAGCACCAAACTCAGCAGCAGCGCCTCCTGAACACGAAATGTGCAGATCAGCCAGGTCGAGGACCCCGGTCCCACCCCATGCGTCACAAGGTCACACAACCAAGTCATTTGGCAAAGTGACCTCTGTATCAGAGGAGACCCAGAGTCCTGGGCTTCTAGTCCTTTCCTTACTGGACATGACACCTGACCCGAAGGCTTCCCACCCTAGGGTATAGAGAACCCCCAACTGACACTTGAGGAAAGTGGAGAAGAGAAGCCCGCCTTCTGCCCTGGATGTTCTGGCTGACCCTGGCAGGGGCCCGGGGAGTCCACACGCCTCCCTCTCACTTGCGAGCACAGAATGAAGCTCGCTGCGGGGTCCGGTCCTTGGTTAACAACGTGCTGGGACTGGGTACCAGGCCCTGTGCCGGGAGGGGGGCCGGCAGCTCTGCACACACGCTGGCAACTGTGCAGGGCCGCGGACACGGCCCAGCCCAGAGGAAGCGCTCCCTGTGGAGTCAAGGGAGGCATGCCCGAGGAGGCCGCCCATCAGCTGACGCAGGACAAGGAAGAGTTCGCTAAGGCAAGGGGGCGAGCCTGCTCCAGGAAGACAGGCGTGCAGGGCACAGAGACAACGCCGGCAACTGGAAACGTGGGGTGGAGAGGGGAGCACGTCCGTGGTTACAGACTCCCTGCTAAAGAGCACTGAGCTTGAACTACTCTAGGACAAGAGATGCGTGTTTCTAGAAGACTGTGTCGGCAGCTGTGTGGGCTCCGTGTGGGCTCCAGGGCGGCACTGAAAGCAGACACAAGGGGGTGGTGGGGGGAGGGCCTGGCAGCCCCACGCCCGGCCACACCTCTGCCCTGAGGCACTGGCCCCCACAACGCGTTCCCCACAGGAGCTGTTGCCCCGAGGCTTTGCGGAGACACCGTCCGACCCTCAGGGAGCTTCCAGCCCAGGGGGAGCCAGAAATGAGTGGAAGCAACTAAAACACAAGGCAGACACAGTGAGGGTGCTCACTGAGCCAAAATTACTGTGGAAACTCCAGGAATGGAGGACTCTTCCGAACGGCAGACAGGGCAGCAGTCGAGAGAAGGCAACCTGAGCCAGGCCCTGAAAGACGAGGGATGCGGGGGGCGGGGGGGTGCCGGCACGGACACGGACGGAGGGCAGGGCACGTGTGCCACCCAGAAGCCGGTGCTGGTGGTGGCCTGGGCTGGCTGGAACGCAGACAGGGAGAGGGTGTTATGGGAGACGGGCTCAGTCACACTGGGCCTGGATGACGGGGGGGCCCGGTGACAGGCTGGGGGCCGGGGGTCTAGCCTGTTGGAAAACCAATCAGCCGAGAGTGTCTGAAGGGCCTGGGGTGTGCCAGGTATAAGTGGTGGCGGGACCAATGGGAACAGAGTGGGACCGGCAGGAGCCACGTGACATGGGGACAAGCAGCAGCAGCTCCGTGGGAAGACAGCGACAGGTGCTCACTCCCATCACGGGCTCTCAGCTTAGGGCTCACGTCCTCAGAGGCCCTCCCTGAGCAGCCCAGCTAAGGCGGCTTCCTCCAACGCCCAATCCAGCCCCCTCAATCCGTTTTCCTGCCTTCAGAATCGATTTCTACCTGAAATCACAGCATTCACTTACTGTCTGGCCTCCGCTGGGATGGAGACTCCAGAGGCCCGACCCTGCCTTTTAGCCACTGTGTCCCCAGCACTGAGCCCACAGGAGCCCCTCAGTGCAGGGATGAAAGCCCCCTCGCCCCCCCCAGGAACACCGTGCACGACTGTGCTCCTGGGGTTTCACTCCTTCCACTTCTGTATCACTCCACAGGGTGCTAGTTACGTCACTGGCTCCTGGAACACAGGGCGACACAGAGAGCTTCATGTGGGACCCGGGATAGCACCCCAAAACAAGCGAGAGACCCCTAAGATGGAGAAATGCCTTGAAGGCTTCAAGAGAAGTCGTCAGATAGAAAACAGAAAAGTGGCCCAGCCACAGAGGACAAGCATATAGCCCTGGATACATAATTTAGAGACTGACTATAAGGAGAGAAGGAACGGGAAAAGAACGCGAGAAGAGGTTAAAAATTTTCATTGGCCACATTTGTCACTAGCCCCCAATGCACAACTATACTCTGAACTTGTCCTAGAAGACAAGGAACCTTCCAGAAGCAGCAGGCCCACCTCAGCCCAACAACTCAGGATGCTCCTCACTGATGCAATCCTGCTTCCGCCACGGTCAGTCCTTTCCAGGGAACCCCACTAGCCAGCGGGGACACGGGGGAGGGCCCTCCTCCCCATCCCCTGGCTCCTCACGGGCAAGGCCACACTGGCCCTCTGAGGAACCAGAAGAGAAGCGACAGCATCCATGGGCCCTAGCAGGTCTGGTTCTTCGATCTGCGACTCACTGTTTCCGCCCTCTAGAGCCCTTCTGCCGTGTGAAGATAGTCCTCCAACCCCCTTCAGATTCCTGAGTCAGCTCTCAGGTGATGCCTCTCCAGGAACAAGGGTCTGGGACCGCAGTGGAGGCAAGTTCCAACTACTCTGTCATTTGAAGGACCCTTTGGGGTGACAGGCCAGGGGGGGTGTGGGGGGGTGCTGGTTCTAAATACGGCATCCCCTCACCCTGGCTTGCCGCCACGTCCCACACCAGTGTCCTAGCATCGGAGGGTACCCCCCCCACCCCAGAAAGAGAAAGTGGCACACTGCCCGACAAGAATGAACGTTCGCTCCCACCCTGAGTCACACGGTAAAGCAAAAGAACACAGAAACCTGCCCGTGCCCAGGAATGCCAGCTGCGGTAGCACGGACATCACCGTAGCTCCCTGAGAGCTGCCAGGAAAGAGGGCCACTGGCCTGAATGTCGCCCCAGAGCTCAGTCTGAGGGCTGTGCACTCCCGCCGACAGGCCCCGCAGCCTCTCCACCATTATTACCCAGGAAGGAGGGCATCAAAGCCGGCTCTTCCACTTGGCACTCAGACGGGAGCTGGGCCACAGTGGCCCCGTCCCCAACGCTGCCCACCAGTCCTGGCAAACGGCTGGCTTTGTCTTCTTACCCATCTCCCCACTGGCCTGGGAGCTCCTTGGAGAACAGCGGCAACACCCGGAGACTCATCACTGCATTTCTCTTGCATGCCATGTAGCGTTCAACAAAAAGTTCACTCCCCACGAAATGAACAGAATAAACGTGGGGCCACTCCCCTGGCTCTACTCTGCCTGCCCGCCTTCCCTCCCACGGAGGTAAACTTCCTGGGAACGGGGACAGGACTTCACTCCCGACGAGCCCAGCACCGGACATGAGGTGGGGGGTTGCCAACTGGTTGCTGAATGAACCAAAGAGTGAACTTTGTGTGGCTACATTTTCCACTTTTGAGAAAAGCCGACGAAAATCCAACCATCCAAAACTGGTAACACTGAAGGCCTTTACCGACAATGTAATTTTTTTTGCTTTACCAAAAGCCTTACAAGATGATTTCTTTAAATGTCAAGGTCCTCTGAATAATCTAATTTACAAGAACTCCACTTACAGGCAGGTTCTAGGAATAAGCCAGGGGAGGAACATCCAGGCCGGGAAATGGCAAGTCTAATTTTGACATTTGTTCCAACAGCTGATTCATTAGTAAATGTGACTCCCTGGGGCCCTGTCTACGCTTTGTCTCCTGCTGTCCAGATTGGAGTGGGCAGGAGGTTCCTAGGAGTCAGAGGGTGGGAAAGGGCACAATTTGGCTTTGTATGCCCTCTCGGCTAGCTTGGAGCAGACGAGAAGTCCTTTGCTCACAGTGGACTCTGCTCCTCAGCAGACAGACCGTGTCGTGCATCATTCACAGTCATCTGGCCACATGATGTCCCACATAAACACATCTGGTGTTTAGCGGGACAGGTGGGTCGGTGTTTCAGCTGTCACCATCCGTGCTTTGGGAAGGCATCGCATCCTCCTCATTTACCAGCCTCTAAGAAAAAGCCTGGAAGCAACAGGAGGCAAAAGCCTGCCTTAAGTTACCTCCTCCCTCTTGCAGGCTGGGGACAGGGCCTATTTGCCCTGGATCTGGGACAGCAGCTGGACATAGGGAATGGCAAGGTGCTTTACGAAAAAGTAAGGGAAGGAGGAGGTAAAGAAGACTAAAAAAAGGCAGGGGGAGGAGGGGAGATGGAGTGTTTAAAAACAAACTAAGGCTCTGGTGGAGTCAAATGAACCACATCTGAATCCTGGCTTTGCTTCTCTCCGGCTGTATAAGCTCAGATAAGCCCTCAGTTAAGTTTATAAAATGGGAACAGCAATGTTGATTTTACAAGAACGCTATGACGATTAAAGGTGGGTGTAAAAGGGGCGCCTGGGTGGCTCAGTCGTTAAGCGCCTGCCTTCAGCCCAGGTCAGATCCCAGGGGCCTGGGATCGAGCCCCGCATCAGGCTCTCTGCTCTGCAGGAAGCCTGCTTCTCCCGCTACCATTCCCTCTGCTTGTGTTCCCTCTCTCGCTGTGTTTCTCTCTGTCAAATAAATAAAATCTTAAAAAAAAAAAAAAAAGGTGGATGTAAAAGGATTAAGTGATCTGTACAGTAGCAGGCACATATTATCTCAAATTTAGAAATCTCTGTCAAATGAGATTTTCATCATTTCTCTGCCAACTGTCCAGGTCAAAAGGAAAAATGCAGTGAAGTGCCCTATAAACATCATCGTGTTAGACACACCTAAGGGATTATGACAGTGACACTGGGGGTCAATCCAGCAGACAAACAGCTCTGCAAGCCTGCAGGAGAGGGGAGTGAGCTTCCCATCGGGTCAAGCACAAAAACACTGCGGAGACTCTGGAGATGCTATCTTTGTGACTCTATGGCTTCTGGTCCCCACCAAAGCATTCCATATGTACCTCCAATCCTCCCCCAGAACCCAGTAGAGGGATAAAAAACCATTCCACTGAAGGAGTGATGTGACCTAACACATACACACACAGGAAACCAGGAACAGCATAAGGAAGGAATCCAGCCTTCTTAACACGGTCAAGGCCCGCGTCCTCCAGGGGCTCATCCCCTCTCTCTGGGCAATGACCAGGCCATCTTTAGACTGCCCCACCCCACCGTCAGGGCCTCTTGACATCAGCTCTTTCTATTCCAGAGAGATCCCGCCGTCGACGGACAACAGAGCCTGGACCTTTCGTTCGATATGGCAGCCCCTCCGCAAACTGCCTGACCTTGGCTCCAAGGGCTCTCGCCGGCGAGCTGTCTTATGAGCGGCACCAGTGTGGAGGCATTACTGGGGTTGGGTCCAAGGTGAAATGTGATAGCAACTCCCAGACCACGAGGACTACTCTGTGCCCGGCTCTGACCTGAGCATTTCACTGCATCCGGCCACCTACCCTCCGAGTGCGTGCTCTCCTTAATCCCCGTTTCTCACGGGGCAAACTGAGGCTCAGAGAGGGAAGGGTCTAGCTTACGGCCCCGGGACGGCACGGGGGAGTGCCCCGTCCAAGGTCCGGGTGCCTCGGCCTTCCTCCTCCCCCCGCGGCCACCGGGGACCCAGGTCCCACCACCCCGGAGCGCACACGTGGGGCCCCGGCAGCTCGCGCCGGGTCACGTGACGTGCCGGGGCCTCAGGGCGCACAGGCAGTTGGGGGCCGGGGCCTCCCTTCCCCCGCCGGCCACCGCTCCCCGCTCCGCCTCGCGCTACTCACCCCGGGCGGGGGCTCCCGGGACCCGGGAGAAGAGGAGAGGAAAGAAGAAGGGAAGTCGGCGGCGCCTGCGACGAAGCACCCACAAGACCACCACCAGCTCCGTCCCACCGCGGACAAACGCGACACCTCGCGGCGCGCGCTGCCTTTGTCCGCACTCGTCACTTCCGGGCGCCGGGGGCGGGGCCACGGCTAGCTCCGCCCAACGACCGGTTCGCTCCGCCCCGTGGGCGGCTGACCTCGGTTGACTTTTGGGTCCCTGGAAAGACCTCTCGGATTTAAAAGAGCCTCAGCTCCAAGCCTCTCCTGCCTCCAGCACGGGCACCAGTCCGGTTAGAGGCTGAAGGCTGGACTTACAAAAACGAGCGTTCTGTGGCTTTTCTACTCGGTAAAAAAGGGCGGGGGGAAAGCCTTATTCCTCACATCGTACCCATAAAAATTTGCATCTTAAAATAATATACAGATCCAAGAAAGAAAGAAGGAAGTACGCTTGACAGTGCTAAGGCACTGTTACCCCAAATAAACAAAACAAGTCCTTGAGGTTTCCATTCCAAAAAGACTGCCCTCCCATAGTCTCCTCCCGTATACAGAAATTTTGGAGGGGTCCCTGAAACACCCTTGATGAACTGTGAGTTTGCAGGTGGGTAGGCCTTGTGAACCTCTCCAAGCCTCAGTCTTCTCTTCTGCCAGTGTTAAATGTGTAGGATTTTGCAATTCGACCCTTCAGCCCTATGCCTGCGGTGGGCTCTCAGTAAATAGATAATATTTATCGTAAGCTCGTTTTTCCTAAACTGATGCCCTGGTCTTAGGTTTACAGTGCCTTCCTCTGGGCTTTACGCACTGGATGTTCTTAAAAGTGTGTTTGCTGGCGTGCCTGGGTGGCTCAGTCAGTTAAGTCTCTGCTGTCGCCTCTGGTCATGGTCCCAGGGTCCTAGCATCAAGCCCTACATTGGGCTCCTGCTCTGCAGGGAGCCTGCTTCTCCCTTTCTTTCTGCCTGCAGCTCCACCTGCTTATGCTCTCTCTCCCTCTCTGTCAAATAAATAAATAAATAAATAAATAAATAAATAAATAAATAAAATTTAAGATCCTTTAAAAAAAGTTTGCTCTAATGAAGTAAAAGCTATAATGAAGTAAAAGCTATGGGGCGGGGGGAGGCTGACCGCTGTTGAGTCCCCCAAATCTGTTTGCATAGATATCATATGGCATCCTCTCCAAAGTAATCCAGGTCAGACTTGGTTCCCCTGGCCTGGACCCTTCTCCCAAGCTTCATTGTCCATGTCTCTAAGGGAAGTGGATAAATCCTGAACAATCTCAATCGCTGGGTGTGTCTACAGTCTTCCTTTGGGAGCAGCTCTGAGCCCAGCTCTTTTAGGGGCGCCCAAAAATCCACCCCTATCTTTTTTTTTTCCCTATCAGTGGAAGAGAAAGTCCCTTCCCTACACCTGGACTCTGAGGCCTTTCCAGATCTGGACAGCCCCAACCTCAAAGGCTCTCGCATCTCTGAATTCCCAAGCCTTGCACACAGTAGTTGATCAAGAAATGTTTGCAGCAGGGGCACTCGGTGGCTCAGTGGGTTAAAGCCTCTGCCTTCGGCTCGGGTCGTGATCTCAGGGTCCTGGGATCGAGCCCCACATCGGGCTCTCTGCTCAGCGGGGAGCCTGCTTCCCCCCTCTCTCTGCCTCTCTGCCTGCTTGTGATCTCTCTCTCTCTCTCTTTCAAATAAATAAATAAAATCTTAAAAAAAAAATTGCGCAGCAGGCAAGAGCTGGAGGGCTCCTTAGAAATCACCCAGTTGGTCCGGTGTTCCTCATCCATTTTTTTTTTTTTTTAAGATTTTATTTATTTGACAGAGAGAAACACAGCGAGAGAGGGAACACAAGCAGAGGGAATGGTAGCGGGAGAAGCAGGCTCCCCGCTGAGCAGAGAGCCCTGGGATCATGACCTGAGCCGAAGGCAGACGCTTAACGACTGAGCCACCCAGGCACCCCACTCATCCATTTTTTTAAAAAAATTCACATACTCTTAGAATAAATATAAGAAATGTTCGCCTTTCCCACTCAATATTCTAACTTCCCAAAGCCTTTCCATCCCTCATTGAGGAGCATTTGCAGAGAATGGATACCTATCAGCTAAGATGCCTCCTCCAGGCAGACTCCTCAAATTGTAACACGATACCATGCTAGTGAAATTGCTGGTCCAAACAACCCTCCCCTACTCAGGAGGCACAGTACACAAGCTTCTCCCCTGCCTCCTCCCAGCCAAGAGTCACAGAATGAAGCCCTTGAGAATGGAAAACTCTCCAGCATTGCGTAGAATCAAGCAGAGCCTGGATCTGACATCGGTTCACTTAGTTTCCAGGCCCGTTGCATTCTCACTGCCCGGCCTTCCCGAGGAGGTTATACTTCCGGAGGTGCCCAACCTGAATTTGACCCACCTGGGCCTCCCAGATCCAGAGAGCAGTGGAGCCCTGGGCCCTCTGCCCCTGGCCTGGGCTGGGCCGCCCTGCTCAGGTGTTCCACCATCCCCTTGTGAGTGTGGCCTTGACTTCCTGAGCACAAAGCCCCACCTTCTGTCTCCGGGCCTGAGAGCCCACTGCTCTTCACATGGCCTTGGGTGAGGGGCGGATCACAATGACCCCGAAGAGGCCCAGGAGGCAGCAGGGAGGGTCCAGCAGAGGGACCAGGCTGGGAAGATGGGCTCTCCCAAGGACCAGGCCACCAGTTAGGGAGCTTTAAACTCAACGGACTTTCTCTGGACCCACTGAGAAGGCCCCTGAGGTGAGTGTGACACCAGGAGCCAGGTCAGAGCTGACGGCAGTCTGGGAGTGGGGTGCGATAGGGAGGAAGCAGGCTCCAAGACCCCCCCAGTGTCAGAAGCTGGGGGCAAGTGTGGGTTTTTGTCTCCCGAAAGGCAAGTTTGGTAAAAATATATGTCTTGGGGCTCCTGGCTGAGTAGCTCTGGCAGAGCTTGCCACTCTTGATCTTGGGGCTGTGAGTTCGAGCCCCACGTTGTGGGTAGAGATTACTTAAAACTAAAATCTTAAAAAGAAAATATTTGTCTTGGCCCCCACCCCAGACCTACTGAGTCAGAATCTGGGGCATCCGTGTTTTCAACAAGCTCTCCGCCCAAGGGGCCCCAGCAGAACAAGGCAACTGCTGGGCAGTTTTCTCCTTCCAGGCTAGGTCCAGGTTTCCTAATTCCCCGGGGAGTGCTAATAACCTAATGGGACTTGAACACTCCAAAGTGCTAAGTCATAAAGGAACAAGTGCTCTGTTACACCCACTCTACGGATAAGGGCACTGACAGAAGTTAGTCAAATGGCTTGGCCAAGGTTGCAAAGCTAATAAGTAGTGGGACTCCCACTAAATCCTAAATAATAATAATAATAATAATAATAATAATAATAATAATAATAATAATAAAAATAAGAGTAAGAGTAAGAGTAATAGCAGCTAGTCTCTGCTGAACACGTACAGCGTGCCTGGTACTATTCTATGCTATTTACATGTACTCGCTCACCTAAACGTCACAGCAACTCAGAAAGGTGTGTACTCTTACGTGACCGTTTTGCAGGTGAGGAAACAGAGGCTGGGCGAGCTCTGGCCTGAAGGCACTCGCTGCCGGGCGAGGCAGTGGCGTTACCCCCAAACCACAAGGACCCCCCTCCGGGTACTATGGCCTAGGGGCTGGCCTATGCCCTCGTCTTCACGTCGCACGGCACCCCCAGCCCCCACGGGGGGGATGCCCTGAGCTGAGCGCTGGGCCAGACATGCCCCGGCGTCCCCCCAAACCCGGGGCCCAGCAGGTGGCGCCCCAGAAACTTCCGGGCAACTGCACTCGCCAAAGGAGAGACCCGCTGCTGCCCAGGCTGCCCCTGCCCCAGCTCCGTGCAGTCCCCAGCGCGGAGTCCCCCGGCGGCTTGAGGGCTTCGGGGGGCGGCGGCGCGTGGTGGCCGGGCGAGTCCTCCCACCCAGAGCTGGGGCCAGGCGTCCGGAGCTCCTCGCCGCACCTGCCCGCCCTGCCCACCCTGGCCCAGCGGGTGGCGCAGAACCGGACGAGGCTGCGGTCGCTCCTGCTGCCGCCCCTGCTCCTTGCCCGTGCGCCCCGGGAGCCCAGGCCCCGGCGTCTGGGGCCTGGAGAGCGGGAGGATCTCTGCAGGGGCGCGGCCAGGGAGGCTCCGGACTCCCTGCGCGCCCTCCTAGGAGAGCTTCTCCCCAGCAGGTTCCGGGAGTTCCTGCACCAGCTGGGGGCAGAGTGCGCAGAACCCCGGGCGCCGAGTGAGGCCTCGCAGGGAACCCCCCGGGGGGCGGGGCAGGGGCGGGGCTGGGGCGGGGCGGAGTCATCTCCCGGATGAATGGAGCTACTATTAGTGGGGTAGGCTTGGCGGAGTCCCTTGAGGACGGATCTGCCAATGTCCCTATTGTACAGTTGAGGAAACTGAGGCCCAAAGCCCTATAACTAGGAAGAGCCTAGTAAGGACTGTCCCCAAGCAAAGGCTCATAGCTATTTCCACCTCCTCCTGGCTCCCAGCACCCTCAGCATCACCACCAAAAAGGAGTGTGTCAGAGCACTGCCACCATGCTCCCCAGTGTCCCCACTGTTCCTTCCTTCCAGACCTGGGGTAAGTGTCAGTTACCCGCTAATGGGGACAGGGTGCCGACAGTGCTCCAAGGATGGGAGACCCTGACCACTCATGCCGGGTGTGGCTTGTTTGTATTCAAGGGGCCAGTCATCGTACTTCCAGAATAGTCTTAAGAAGATTCTGCTCCATCAGATACCTGCCCTGGGGACCCTGAAGAGAGATCATTCACAATTCACCCTCAAAAAGGCCAACCAGTGAGTTACAGGAGACTGGCAGTAGGGGAACGGGGAGAAAGGACATTTCTTCTTGTCTTTCCTCTTGTCTTTCACCCATGAATTTACAGATCTGTCCACCTGTACATCTATCTATGTGTTCATCCATGAATCAGGTCTTCTGACAAACTATTCATAATCCATCCATGAATCCACCCATCCAGCCAACCATCCATTCATCCATCCACCCATCCATCCAACCATCCAACCATCCATCCAACCATCCATCCACCCATCCATCCAACCATCCATCCATCCATCCATCCATCCATCCATCCATCCATCCAACCATCCAACCATCCATCCAACCATCCATCCACCCATCCACCCAACCATCCATCCATCCATCCATCCATCCATCCATCCATCCAACCATCCATCCATCCATCCATCCAACCATCCATCCATCCATCCATCCATCCATCCATCCATCCATCCATCCA
>CM053615.1:72666309-72682537 GCA_028646535.1 Procyon lotor
GGACAAAGAACCAGGGGTCCCTCCAAGCAACCCTCATCTCTTCCAGGAGACTTGGGAGTGGGGGCCAAAGCCTTTGCAGGCCCCTTCGGGCCCTCCACCTCCACTTCCTTCCTCAGACTTCCCTGGCTGTAAATATTTCTGCTGCTTGGAGCTCCTTTGACCAAGGCCCGGTGTTAATTTGTTAAATCCACATCAAGGTCCTGGGGACCCGCTGTTTATTTTTGTGAACGTGTTGGCAGAGATCACATTGGAAGGGGGGAGAGGGGCTGCTTATTTGGTCAGAATAAATGCTAATTAATAAAAGTTATTTATTTGGGTTGGAGCTCGCCGCGGCCCCGGGGTCAGGCGCAAACTGACTATTTGAAGCAAAAACAAACAGAGAGTGTCTCCCAACAGCTTGAGAAAGGCAGAAACGAAGAGGCTGGGTTTATTTGTCTTAGGAAGAATTTGCAGTTAATTCCCTCCAGACTATTTAGACCCTTAAATTACACGGACTTAGAAAAACCCTGGGTGCAGGGGAGAGGATCCAGCAATACTTGATTGGTTGGCCGAGAGCAGAGTTTTTAAATGTCTTTGGCCCGCGTTCAGCCAAATAAATGGTATGTGTGAAATAATTTAATGGCAGAAAACTGTGCACAAGTCATTTTTTTTGTAACGTAATGTGATCGGGGACGAAGTAATTTGGTTTTAAGGGAGAGAGAGCACGGCAGTCTACCCCCCGCCTCTGAAGACATTTCTCTCTCGCCCGACCCAGCCCTGTGATGACAATGGCACCTAAGCAGCCCCTGTAAACGCGGGCAGATTAGGGCTTCATTGTTAACCCCGGAGAAAAGCAGGACTTTTACTGAATCTGGGGCACAGCCCGACTTGGAAAGAGCGGGGGCCCCAGCAATCGCTGGCTGGAAGCTTAGTTGAGTATTTCTTTCTTTTCCAAGTGCTTAGAAGTCCCAGCGCAGAGTCCCCTCCCCGGGGGACACACACGCCCGCCGCAATCCGGGTCTCAGGAGGTGATTGGGAGCTCCCAGATATCCAACACATCCGCTGGGAAGCATGGGTTTGAGTCTTGGGTCATCTGCAGAATGCTGCTTGAGGTGGCCTCGCAGCCTCTGCCTGCAGCGGGGACCCAAAGGGAGGAACACCCTTGACCTCAGGCATGAAGCGGCTTGCACAGAAGCAAGAATGCTAAGGGCAGTGACCACTTATGGAGCAATTCCTCTGCTCTCTCTGCTCCTCAAAGGACCTTCGTGTGACCTCGGGCAAGCCATTGTCCCTCACAGCTCCCAGAGGGGAGCTCCACTTCTGTCATACTCCCAACGTCCCCCAGGCAGGGCTGGAGATCCAGGGGCATTTCCACACCAGTGAGGTGCCGTGAGCCTCCTAGAGCCAGGACTGAGGTGGCGACAGAGCCCCGTGTCACCTTCCCTAGGAGCAAGGTGGGCAAGGGAGGAGACCCCCGCTGCCTGGGAATTCCAGCCCAGAGGGACAGCCTGGGCCTCAGTTTCCCTGTGTGCGAAGTGGGGTAACGCCTCATAGAGCGGGGGCAGAGATTTGGCAGATAGAAATACAGGCGACGCCTGGCACCACTCGTGGGCCGAACCAGCTGTTGCCGAGCATGCGCCATCAGAGCTGCCTTGTGACCCCAGATAGAGCGGACCCCAGACCCGCGAGGAGACCAGCTGGTGTTGGTGCGGGAGTCCTGGGGTTGTTAGGGAGGGCCTGGCGCTAAATGCCTTCGTGTGAGGGTTTCGGCTCCGAGTCACCACACGGTTTGACTGGCGAAAGAGTTGAGTTTCTTCGGGCACCCCCCTGGCGGGGCCAAGGCTGCAAAAATGGTTTTCATTTAAACACCCTCCGTTTTGAATTGCTCAGAAACTTCTCGAAAAAGTCTCCTTTTTTGGCTGAAATGCCCCCTGGGCTGGGTGTGTGCCCAAACAGCGTTGCCCAGAGCGGGCGGAAATCATCTCTGGGATGGCTGGTGTTCCAGAAGCTTCCGTCCTGCTTCCGGGCTATTGATCGCCTCCCGCCTGGTTTCCAGCTCGTGGGCCCTTGTTGTTTTTGGTTTAGCTTTCCTCCTGCTCCAGGGGACAGGGATGTGGGGCTGAGAGACATTCACAGGCACCAGACATTCTCATCCATCTTCGCCTTTTCTTGGAGGAGAAGGTGAGGAGAGAAGGCTGGAGCCCAGCCAGGGGACGAGGCCCCTGGGGCCATCGCATTCCCCGCCACCGCCTCCCCATGTGACTCCTGTGTTTGCAACCATCCTGAATGTCCCGCTAGACCAGCGCCGTGAGCATAGTGAACGAGATGGTTCTTGGGGGGGTGTGGGGGGGAGGCTGTCCTTGTCCTGAAGGGCGCATATCAGCAGCCCCGGCCTCTCCCCTTTCAACTCCCAAAGCACCTCCTGCCCCCATTCCTGCCCATCAGAAATGTCTCCAGACACTCTCAGGTGTCCCCTAGAGGCAAGACTGTCCTCCTTTGAGAACTACCCATCCAAACTCAGCAGCGAAGTCACCTTTCCCAGGCACCGCCCTGCACGGGACTGCCATCCCCTCCCGGGATCAGTATTTACCAGTCTCATGGAAAACTTTGGCCTCCAATCCAATCCGTTGGTTGCTCCAGAGTCAATAAATCCTGCTAACGTGGGACTGTCTTTGAAAACAGGAATTGAGTGGTATTCATTGCTGGGTCTGGAATGTTCTAGAAGCTCAGGAGAGCAAATACCCAGCACCGTGTGTGTTAAGGGAACATGTGACGGGGGGAGCAAAAATACAAGGAATGAACTTAACTTCACAGTATGCTCTGCGGTCCAAACTGAGCAAAACTGGCCTTCCCATACACGGCCAGCGGGAAGCCTTACGGGGGAATCCAGCCACCTCTAGCGTTGCTCTCAGTGCCCAGCAATCCCGCTTCTAGGAATCTGTCCCAAATATGCACTGGCAAAAAAAATAGAAAATCACGTTTGCGTGTGGTTCTTCGTTGTGGCATTCTTTTAGTGGCAAAAGGTTGGAAATGGGCCAGGTGCCTGTCTGTAGGGCTCCAGCAGAAAAAAAACAACCACAGGGTTGTCCCCCCGCCGAGGGCTTGGGGAGTGTGAATGATTTCTATGCACCGGATGGAGGGACCCTGGGTTCTCCTGCTAAGTGGGAAAAAGTGAGGCGTGGAAGTGTACGTGCTATACTACTTTCTGATAGAAGAGGGGGAGAAAATATTATACGTATTTTATTATAGTTGCACAAAAAGCAATGCTGGAAGACTAAAACAAAAACTGCTTTAAAAAATAAGTTCCAGGCACCCGGGTGGCTCAGTCGGTTAAGTGTCTGCCTTCAGCTCAGGTCATGATCCCCGGGTCCTGGGATCGAGTCCCGCATCGGGCTGCCTGCTCAGTGGGAAGCCTACTTCTCCCTCTGACCCTCTCCCCATGCTAGTGATCTCTCTGTCTCTCCCTCCCTCTCTCGCTCTAGGATAAATAAATAAAATCTTAAAAAAAAATAAAAATAAAATAAAAAATACATTCCCCCAGATGGAGGGAGGGAACACCAGCAAAAATAGAGTGTGGGAGAACAATCCACATAAAGAGGATTATGTTTGTTGTGCCGGGATGGGATGGTGTCTGGAATTTTATCCAGTAATAGGCAAGTTGAAGCACTAGGGGTGTTCAGCATGATCTCATGCTTGTAAATTTTTTAAAATGTACATTTGTAATCTCGTAAAGCGTGGGGAGTGGAGCTGGGGAGAGGAGCGTGTTTTGTTTTACTGCTGACCCTTCTCTGGTATTTGAATCTGTTACTCCGACAAGTGGTGACATTACTTGGTTATTAAAACACACATTTTGAATAAAATCAGAGACATAAGGAAGTGCTGAGCTTGGTGGTGTTGGGTGTGTGCGGGGTGAGTATAGCGGGGGATCCCATGTGGACTCAGGTAGGTGATCGGGAGGGCTCCCTGGAGGAGTGGGCAGTGAACTGGGCCCTCAGGGACAACTAGTCAAGTCCAGCTCCGCCCCTCAATAAAAGGAAATGTGGTAATAATGGCTCTTCACCCCTTGCTCATTCCCACCTCTTGTGTCTTGCCTCTAATGCCTGCCCTCAATCCCTCTGATCTGATTGGAAAATTCCTGTACATCCTTCAAAACCCACTTCAAGCACCACCTCTTCTGAGGAGCCTTCCTTGATTGTCTCCCCATCGCCTGCCAGAGCTGAGTATCCTCCTGAACCCTGGTGTTCCCTTGGTCCCCCCCTCCCCCGCACTGGGTGTCTTATTCTGAGGCCTGCCTCCTCCAATCTGCTCCAGCTCTCCCCAGTATTCGGCACGGCCCCTGCTGCACAGTAGCTGCTCCGTTAATATGTGTGGAAGGGATGAAGGAAGGTGTGAACTCAAGGGATCTGCTCCTGCTCTCCGGCCGGACCGGCCATCCGCAGAGAGGGAGACACAAGGAGAGGGCGCAGTGCAAACTGCCCAGCTAATACCCGAGTCGGGACCCCCAGGGGCCTGCCGACCCCCCACCTGCTGACCCTCGGCCCCTCCGCAGGTGAATGTCCCAGCCCAGGGCGCGGGAGCGCCGCCAAGAGGAAGAAGAAGCAGCGGCGGAACCGCACCACGTTCAACAGCAGCCAGCTGCAGGCGCTGGAGCGCGTGTTCGAGCGCACGCACTACCCCGATGCCTTTGTGCGGGAGGAGCTGGCCCGGCGCGTAAACCTCAGTGAGGCGCGTGTGCAGGTGAGCGCTGCGCACCTGGGGGATGGGGGCGGGTAGCCCTGGTGGAAGCGTGGGGCCGCCTCTCACTCAGGGCTAGGGAGCTGCTGCGGAGGGGAGGCCCTTAAGAGCATCTGAGGCCGGGAGGGCTGAGGTTCAAATCCAAGCCCTGCCACTTACCAGCTGTGTGGCCTTGAGCAGGTTACTTAACCTCTCTGTGTTGACGGTGCCTCTCTGGAAAGTGAGGACCATGTGGGTCTCTTTTATAGGGTGCTTAGAAGAATTAAAGGAGTTAACAGATTTGCCAAGCGCATACTTAGAGCAGTGCCTGGCGTGAAAGGTTTTGATAAATAAAATCGCGTTAAAGTGTTAAGGGCTGCTCTGTGCCAGCTCTGAGCCCAGTGCTCAGCAGGCCCCTCTCCAGTTACAGCCTTGTAACAGCGAAGTGCCCCTGCTCTCATTCCTCCTCCCGTTCCCTCCCCTTTCACCGACGCGCACTTACCCCGCGGCAGAATCATCCCCATTTTACAGATGAGGAAATCGAGGCCCAGAGAGGGGAAGCTACCAGTCCACATCTGGTGGCAGATAGGGCACGCACTGCGTCCAAAAGGACATGGATCCCCTTTGGCCCCTGCTGTACCCCGTTAACACGCCTCTCCTGCCCCTAGGTCTGGTTTCAGAACCGACGGGCCAAGTTCCGCCGAAACGAGAGGGCCATGCTGGCCAACCGCTCCGCCTCCCTGCTCAAGTCCTACAGCCAGGAGGCCGCCATCGAGCAGCCCGTGGCTCCCCGGCCCACCGCCCTGAGTCCCGATTATCTTTCCTGGACAGCCTCGTCCCCCTACAGGTGAGAGCAGGAACCCCCTTCCTGGCTGGGGGGGGCGGGGCTAAGAGTCCCCGCCCCCTCCCAGGATCCGCAGGGAGCTGTGATCCGTGCCCAGGGGCCCTAAAGCCCCGGTCGGCCAAGTAGTGCGTGGACCAGTGTGTGTGTGCTCATGAGTGTAGGTGTGTGTGTGTGAGTTACATAAGTGTGAGCCCGTGTGCACACGAGTGTTTGTGTGAGGCGCTCTGCTGGAGCCCTGGTCTTGTGCAAAGCGAGATCCTGCAGGTTGGCGGGTGGGGTCAGAGCCCGCATGATGCCCATGGGGGCCAGCTCTCCTGCCCTGTCCTCACCTGGAGCTGGAAAACCACCCAGAGGCATCCTTCCGAACAAGGGTGTGTTCCCGCCTCCATCTGGCTGTGCGCCGGGCCCTGCACGGGCACTGGGTGTGAGCAGGACCCAGGCTCTGCCCTCCAGAGGCTCCTGATCCAGGGAGGGATGCCCGCACACCCACAGAGTCTGCTCCGTGTCCCGGTGCCGTCTGTGCGTGTTTCTCATGCCTCCCCAGATCCTGCAGTGGCCCCCATGCCAGACCCCTGGGGGGAGGGCTTCCCAGGAGAGTCAAGGGAGGAGGGGAGGCAGGAGGACCAGAGGCTGAGGTCCAGAGCTGGCAGCCAGAAGTGGTCAGCTTTGGGCAGCAGGCCAGCCAGAGCCACATGTCCCTGTGTCTTCGTCGCCATGCCCCCAGCACGGTGCCGCCCTACAGCCCTGGAGGCCCAGGCCCTGCGACCCCCGGAGTCAACATGGCCAACAGTATCGCCAGCCTCCGTCTCAAGGCCAAGGAGTTCAGCCTGCACCACAGCCAGGTGCCCACGGTGAACTGACAGCCGGCCCCCCGGGACCCCACTGCCTCCCTGGTCTAACAACGGCCAAGAGGGCAGACCTGAAAGTGGCCTCCTGTCTGCTGTCTCCAGGCCAGGCTGGCTGGGCTCCCCGGGCTGCTCTCTCCAGGCCAGACTCCTGGGCCCAAGAGGCTGCCGAGATGCTGGGAGCCCCTTGTCTACAGCCGTGGGAGACCTTGGCCCGTGACCTTTGGAGGGGTTGGGCCAGAGGCAGAGCCCGAGCCCACCAAGGACTGCATTTATTTTGTGTATTAAAACCGAAAAGCTTTTGTCTTTAAGAAATAAAAAAAAAAAAAAAGAAAATTTTAAGCCCCATAAAAGTTTGAGGGAGGGCGGATAAGGGCAGCAAAGCAATTGAGTGGATGGTTTTCGGGGGCCCTGCTCCGGCCTGCAGCCATCATGGGGACTGCCCCGGGCCCGGCTCACACCAGCCGCCGGGCTGGAGCCAGATGCCCTCATGTCCGAGCCTTCTTACGGATGAAGCCCTCCATCATCCAGCAGACCCCGCGGGTGGGGTGTCGGCTAGGAGGCCAGAGGCCTGCCCTGGACCCCACGGGCACCTAGGTGTTTGGGAGAAACTACGCTGTGTGACTCTGGGCAGATCCCTTCCCTGTCTGGGCAGACGGTGTCCCCTCTGCCCTATGGTGGGGGGGCAGCGTGGGTGACCATGGGTTCCTGGGCTGGCCAGACTGTGGGTGGGGGCCAGATGCTGGAATTAAATTCTCTATCTCAGGCATGGAGAAGGTGGGGACCCTCCTGGGGTCTAAGCAAATGGCTCAGGAAGTGGGGGTGCATAATGGAGGTCCCATGCAGCTTCGGAGGACAGAAGAGGGGTCCCAACAGCCGAGGACACCGGAAGACCTTATCCAAGTCCACCCAGCTTTTTGCAGAGGATACCTGGGGGTGACAGAGGACACACATACCACCACTAATGACGTCACTCACAGGGAGTTTGCAGGAAACCAGGGTGAAGGGACTGGTCTGAAGCCAGCCCCTCCCACCTGGCCCCCTCCAGCCCCTTCTGTGGGGCACACCCTCTGGGGAAATTCAGAGTCATTTCTCCTGATAGTGACCTCACCCAGTCCCCAGCAAGTAGGACAGCATTCCCTGACCCCCAGAGGGCACAAAGATGACCAGCCTCTCCAGGTGACAGCCCTTGTTGTGACACAGCAGTCGCACCCTGATGGAGGCAATCAGGGGGACCTCTTCTCCCATAGTCTGCCCTGTCCACACTGTAGCAAATGCCCCAAAGTGTCAGCTGTCCCCTCCAGGACCCCCCCACCATGGGCCACTTCTTCTAGATGACCTCAAACAGATCAAAACCTCGTGACAATCCTTGTGTGAGGAACAATCCCCATTTTTTTTTTTTTTTTTTTAGATTTTATTCATTTATTTGAAAGAGCCCGAGCCAGAGGGGGTGGGGGGGCAGAGGTTGGGGGGAAGCAGGCTCCTGGCTGAACAGGGTGCCCCACGTGGGACTCAATCCCAGAACCCTGGGGTCATGACCTGAGCTGAAGGCAGACGCCCAACGACTGAGCCACCCAGGCACCCCAACAATCCCCATTTCTGTGTTAGAAGGTACGGTAATGATACGTCTGAGTGAGGTGAGAACCCCTCCCCATTCTCCCCCATTTACCCCGAGATCTTCTCCCCCATACTTCGTCTGGGATTTCACTATGAATGGCTGGGTTTTTGGGCACTGAGCTTTGCCTTTTCTGATGTGCACACAAGCTGGAGGACGCCCACCATGTGACTTCCGGACAGTTGGGATCTGCCAGCCAGAGAGTGCGGGGTGCCAATGAGGGTGGGGGAGGCATGGGCTCTGGCTGAAGGTGTGGGGAGGGCTCTCTCTGGGGGCTCAGGCTCACCTGACTATGAGAGCCAGAGTAGCTGTGCCCTGGACGGTGTGTGGGGGGAAGGGGAGGTTGCCTGGCTTAGTTTGGCCTCTGCCTTGGCTAAGTGATTTCTGGGCCTCCATTTACTATTCACTCACTGAATAAATAGGGCACACTTGCTGTGTGCCACGGCCCTGAGGAGAGAGCAGAGAACTGACAGGGGGTCCCTTGCTGCAGAGGCCACACCCAACACAGGGAGCCCCAAACCTAGTCTGAGACATCTGTGCAGTCTTCTTGGAAGAGGTGTCCTGGAAAGACGAAAGGTTGGCCAGACGAAGAGAGTGGGGGAGAACAGTGTTTCCGGCTAAGAACAGCATGTGCGAAGGCCCTGGAGCAAGCCAAATGCGGTCTTCTGGGGCCAGTGGGGACACTTCCAGGGCTGGCTCTCCCGGTGTGAGGTGAAGGTGGAGAGAAGCAGAGGCTGGCTCAAGTGGGGCTGGTGTGGCCAGAAGTCTGGATGTCATCCTGGCAGTGGGGAGCCCGAGAAGGGATTGGCTTGGTGGAGGGGACCCCCCCCAGTTCTGTACGGAGGAGCGGCCATAAGACTAAGGGTGGAGGCAGGGAGACCCCTGCAGAGGCCGGGGCAGATGTCCAGAGAGGAGCAGATGTGGGCAGATCTGGGAGCTGTCCCAAACACATCAGGGGCAGGGGTTAAGGACCGGATGATGGGCTGAGGGAGACAAGGGAAGCCAGGTGGTGGCCAGGATTTGGTTTAAGCACACGGAAGTGCCCGGGAGGAAGAAGAGCCTGGAAACAGGACCTGCCTGGTGGGGGTGTCGGGAAGATGCTGGCCTACCCTTCCACCCAGACTAGAGCTGGGGGCCATCCTGGCCAGAGCAGCCTCCTCCTTCGTGAGGGGCTTACCATTCCCCCCACCCCCGAGGAATCTGCACTAGTGAAGGCCATTGGTCCATGGGGGGGGGGGGGGCGGGAGGGGGGCGGGAGAACAGCCAGGCAGTCCTCTTTCCTCCCCAGGAGCACTTAAGCGTAAGCAAGCGACAGCCCAGCCCAGCCACTGGCCAGAGCGCAGGCGCTCAGATGGAGGCATGGTGGTCTTTCTATTTCCCATCTATTTCCCACCCAAGGGAGGGTGCCATGAAGCATCGCTGGGTTGGGGCGGCCAGCAGCAGAGATGGGGGGTCACACTGGGGGGAAGCTGGGGCCTAGAAGGCGGGTCCCAAGAACACCAGCTTCAGACAAAGCTGGGGGCCTGTTTCCCACGGAGGCGCTGGCCCTGCGTGGGACCACAAGGATGTCAATGTCACTTCCTCCCAAGCACGCTAGAGCAAACAAACCGGCTTAATCGTTTACACGTGCTGCTCGGGGAGAGCGGACGGAGGGGCACGGCTGCCCTTCCTGTAAGAGGCTGTCGCCTCTAATTGCAGGGCTGTGTGGGCAGCCCCCTGGGCACCTGTCCCGGGATAGAATTTTCCGTGAGGATAAGATACCCAAGGCCCTGTCCCCGGCTGGAAGAACTTGGAATCTTTCTCTCTCTGAATCCCTCTGCCCATTTGGCCGGGTAGGCTTGGGAGAGGACACCTGCATGACTTTGCTTCTGTTTTGTTGTTGTCGTTGTTTGAAATATAAGAACTTGATTGAAAGAAAGAGAAAAGGCAGTCCAGGCCCTCGCAAAAGCCAACCTGAGTGATAGAGACCGGTTTTACTTTGGGCAAGGCACCTCTGCGAGCCTCAGTTTCCTCCTCTGTAAAATGGGGCTAACACCAGATAATAAGAACCGAAGCCACTGCGAGGGATTGTGGGCTCAGGGTTACCTTCTATAAACAGGCGCTTTGGTGTTTACGGTTGAGGGGCACAGAGTAGAGTGGGAGGAAGTCGGAATACTTCCCATCCTGGGTGCAAGAACACGTCTCCTGCCCTGAGGCCCCCCAGGAGCTCTTCCCTCTGTCCCTTCCCTGCCAGAGCGAAATGCCGTGCCCAGCCCCTGAACCTCTGTCACCTGTCCCTGGAGGGCGCTGTGCGGTCACCGCCGGGCACAGAGCTCGACGACCATCAGGCTCCTGACCCAGCCTTCTCTCCAAAGATAAAGAAACAAGCAAATCCCAAATCACCAGCAGGGGTCCCAGCATAAACATGGGCACCAGCCTTCCCGAAAATGTCCCAACAGTCGTGAAAACGTTCGCATGCTGCCTCCAGCAATTCCATCTCGAAGCCCCACTTCGAGAAGGAATCCAACATGCGGGAGGGGAACCAGTATGTGTTGAGGTGTTTAGCACACATTTCATCCATGCAATGCAAAAACTCTGGGAAGGACACAAACCCAGATGTAAATATTATAGTCTAATCATTTGTCTGAATAGTTTCTGTCCTGCGGCTAATAACCTTAGAGAGAAACAGAAAGAGCAGGCCCATGCACTAGTCTCAACTGCATAAAAAAGCTCCTTAAATAGAAAATGTGCTTGCTCCCTGCTGTGTCCTGGGGGGGAGTGACCCCCTTCCAGAGCTGTCCCCCACTGCCCGTGACTCCGCCCTTGGTCCCCCAGGTTGGGGAGCTTTGTGGTCGTAACTCTTTTCTATATTGCAAAGAATGTGCCAGAGTTTCTCAACCCTTTGTTCACACTGTAGAAGGACTGAGCTTGAGATATGGGGAGTCAAGGGTGGGCACCTGGACATGAGAGGGAGTCCTCGGAGGAGAGGTGGGGGGCTAGGCAGCATTCTAAAATGGCCCCGCGATTCTCACCCCGGGGTAGCCCCCTCTCCTTGTGTGAGTGTGGGTGGAAACTCTGACTCGCTTTTCACCAACAATGAAAGAAGTTAGCCGATTTAATTAAGGTCCCTAATCAGTTCACTTGATTTGATCGAAAGGGAGGTCGATTATCCCAGGTGGGCCTGACCTAAGCAGGCGAACCCTTTAAAGGAGAGTCAGGTCTTCCCTGAAAGAAGGGATACAGAGCACAGGGATGCTCTCCTGTCTGCCGGCCTTATAGCCCATCAGCCCCGTGGTGGACTGCCTGTGGAGGAGCGGCCCCCTACTGCAGAAGGCGTCAGTCTTATAACCGACTGCAGGGAATGCGGCTCTACCCAAAACTTGAATGAACTTGACAGGACACTGAGCTCCAGGTGAGGCCTCAGCCCAAAGGCCTCTTTGACTGCAACCTGGTGAGACCCTGAGCAGACCCACTACAGAGGAGACACGAAGCCTTTGCTCAGATTATTTGCCAAGCCACAGGGAGATCCCCTTGTCTTACCTCCTTCCAGGCCATTCTGCACAAGCTGGCAGATTTCTTGCCCTAAAGAAATTGGGTTTCTTTGAAGCAGCCTTGATCTTGCCCCGCACCCCCACCGTCTAAAGTCTCCTGTGGCTCCCAAGGGCTGTCTCAGCAACATTCCATCACCCAGGCCAGGGGTTCGAGGCTCCACCATCTGGCCTGGCTCTCACTGTCTAGCCTCAGCCACCCCTTGCCCCCTGCCCGACTCTCCAAATAATCCCTCCAGACAGTCCCCTTTCCCTGCCACACTCCTTCCTCAGGCCGTTCCCCTGTGGCCTTGAACATGCATTCCAACAAGGGTTACAATATTGTGTCAACTTTTTAAAAAACGAAGCCCAATTCTAGACCGTCAGCAGATAGCTCCGCATGTCTGGGGGAGTTGTGTATAGCTTGAAAGAGAATAATTCAATGTTATAATTTTATATTTGGAAATGGAAAGAAAAACCCTCTTATTTTTATAATTCACACTTTAAAAAGTGAAGCTACTCAGAATCTTCTTGGCTGGTACAGATACCAAGAAGGGCAACCTTTGTCCTGTGGGTGGCCACGCGGCAGGCACTCCAAGGAGCACAGATGAAGAAATATGACCACGATCTCTTTTGGAGATAAATAGACACACATGCACTGATATATAGTATATATTTACCTATGCATGTTAAATATATATAAATGTTATGTGTATTTAAATGCGTATTATGTATCTAATATGCATAGATTGGTAAATATAGTATGCCTATTACATATCATATGCATGTACATAATACGGATTGTGAAAAAAATCTGGAAAGTAATAAACCATAACATGAACAGTGATTTTCTCACGGATGTGGGATTGTCGATGGTCTCCGGTCCTTGTATATGTACTTGTAAATTTCCCAACGTGGGTACTAAAACTTGACAAAACGCTTTTTATTTTATTTATTCATTTTTTAAAGATTTTATTTATTTATTTGAGAGAGCGAGTAAGAGAGAGCATGAGAGGGGAGAAGATCAGAGGGAGAAGCAGACTCCCTGCGGAGCCGGGAGCCCGATGTGGGACTCAATCCTGGGACTCCCGCATCCCGACCGGAGCCAAAGGCAGTCACCTAACTGACTGAGCCACCCAGGTGCCCGACAAAAGAAAAAAAAAGAGTTTTCTTTTTAAAATCCCATCCAAACTGGAATCATCCTTTTGGAGGACAGGGTATGCCACAAGCCTTAAACACCTGCCTTTCATTCAGTAATTCTACTCCTAGAAACGGACCTTCGAGAAACAGACATGCACAGAGATTTCTGTTGGAAGATGCCCGCGAAGGCACTGCTCATGCTGACGCAGCCTGGGAAATTAATTTCTCCGACAGTAAGAGCAGATTAAATAAATGATGAGGTTATTCAGGCTGATGGAATACCAGGCAGCTATTAAAATTCGTGTTATTGACCATCCAGAGCCCCGGGAGGAAGGGCAGAGGTGCCGGTAAGGAAAATCCCGAGCGATGACAAAGGAGCCAGTCTGACCGGTTGGCTGCAAGCCTATGAGCCACGGATGCCACCCACATCCGTGACACACCGTGTCCCCAGTGCCGAGAAACTCTTCCCAAACACTTTTTGTCGTGGAATCCCACACCAGGTAAAAGCCCTCCCGAGTCCCCATCTCTGTTATGTGTACACATGCACACACACAGAAACATTCATTTGACACACTATTCATTCATTTCACAGAGACATTCTAGGAGCCTGGTGATCTTCCAAGACTCGGGGACACGGGCATAGCAGGAAACAGCAGAGACCCAAACCCTTGACTCCCAGAGGTGCACAGTCTAGAGGAAGAGACCAACAAAGAAGATCAAGAAGATGCCAAACGTTTGAGAACACAGCCTCCTGGGGACACACACATGCACACATGCACACATACACCCACGGAGGCTTCTGGGAGTCCTGTGGGAATTGGGCTCTGCTTCTGCAGATCTGCCCCAGATCCTGTCCCTGTCCCTCCAGGACTATGAAATCAAGCTTTCTTGCCCTTTCAACACTTCCTGTGCCTCTAGGTCCCTCTCACATCAGGGAAGCTCTTGGAAGCCTTGGACCAAGAAATCCACTGGATGGGGGAACCCCAGGAGTTCCCGGCAGGGGCCCCACCAGAGACCACCAGCCATCAGCCATCACTTGTCCCGGGCTTCCTCCAAAGCCCACTGCCCACATTTCACGCCATCCCCAACCCTGGGGCAGGAGGGAGGAGGCAGCTCCAGAGAGCGGGCCCAAGTCCGGTGGGGCTAGTGGCAGGCATGTAGACTGCGGACAGAGACGGAGGCAGGACAACTCTCACTCAGAGCCTCTGGCCAGCTCAGCAGATGTGCTCTGGTCTCGAGGACCCTGCTCGGCTTGTCTCGCCTGCTACAGGAAACAGGTGCTGGCTTCCCTGGGCCCAGGTGTGCAGCCGCAGGGTCAGCTGCTGCTGGGAGACGGCTCCCAGCCCTCTCCCCATCCTGGACTGTGTCTGCCCGGGGTTGGGGGGGCAGGAGCAGAACAGGCCCCTGGGCATCCTTTTCCCCTGCAAAACCCTGCAGCTCCTGCCAGCTGCCCCTTGACAGCGCCCTGGGCGGGCCCCTCCCTGCTCTCCACTTGCACCTGCCTCTCCTCTGGGCCCTCCTGCTCCTGGGCGGCAGGCAGGGTGCTGTCCATGGCACTCAGGGAGCAAGGGCCACTGCCTGGTTGTCAGCCCCGCTTTGGTGACTTTCTCGGAGATTCTCTTAGGACACAGACCCAACTACACTGATCCCCCTGTAATGTCCCCAACAATGCCCCAAAGCCTCAGATGAGCCCCACTGCTGCTGACCCCCTTTAGCCTCATTCCCTGCATGTCCCGAACGCCTTTATCTCCCCTCCACCTTCCACCTCCCTTCTGCCTCTTACATCCCTTCCCCCTCCCATCTCCCCTCCATCTCCCCCCCATCTTCCCTCCATTCCCACACCTCTCCACCCTCCAATTCCCAGCCACAGGACCCCAGGAAACTGAGCTCTGCTCAGCTTTGCCTCTCAGTTTCCTCCGCTTGGATATTCCGCGCCCTCCCAAAGAAATGCATCTTATCTCCAGTCTCAGGTGAGTGGCTTCCTCCCTGGAAGCCCCTCCCCAGCAGAGTTCTAAGCTCCGCCTCCGTGCTCCTCCCCCCCCCGCCCCCCTAGCCCCGTGCTCACACTGCCCCATCGCCCCCCCATTAGGGTGCTGGCACTTGGGGTTGTCACTGTTGTCCCGCTGCCCCCCGACACTGTTGCTGCCCCTGCCCGGCACCACATCCAAGGGGATCCCACAGAGGTGGATGAATGGTGGGACAAGGCACAGGGGCTCCACGAGGCCACCCCCTTCACGCAGGTCCCCGGTTCACAAGGTTCCCTGGGTGTCCGATGCCCTCCTCGCCCGGGTCGGCGCTGGGCACCGTGCCCCCTCAGACCCTTTTTCCCCGGGAGGGAAAATATTACCGGTCAGTACTGCTCCCAACCAAGGCTTAGCAAACTAGCGGCAGGCTCTCTCTCCGTCCCTGGGGTTGCCCTTTGCGTTCCAGACGCGCAGCGCCGCCTGAGACTAGACGCTCATCTTGCCACCAGGGGGCAGTGTTATCCACTCCCAGCTCTGCGCAAGGAGCGCGGGATGGGGTTGGGCAGGGGCTAGCTGGGGATTGCTAGTGAAGCCAGGGCTCCCCTGGGCCCTCATGAGGCCCCCACCCAGCAGGCCCAGCAGCCCTGCAAGGGCAGAAGTTCAGGGGCTGCTGGCTGTTGGGAGGGAGACGTGCCCAGGGGCTTCCCCAGATCCTGGGGAGAAGGGGCAGCCGTTAGGGGAAGCCAGGCAGCAGGGGACCCTAGTCAGAGCAAAGGTTTCAGAAACTGACAGGTGGATGCAGAGCTGGCCCCACGCTTTGGGTGGCCTCCCCCTTCTGGAGCCTCAGTATCCTCATCTGTAAAAACGGAATTTATAGACCATCTTTCTCATCCAAGGGAGGGGGCGGCTGGGTGTCCCAGCAGCTTGCTCACTGCAGGGCTAAACACCCCAATCGGGGTGTGTTTGCTAGAGACCGTGTCCTGTCAGTTTGGCACCCCCTCCCACTCCAATAAAACCATCCAGTGAAAATGACCAACCTCATTGGTTGGGGGGGTTGGACCCCAGGGACGCAGCCAAGATGTCACAAGGCAGTGGCCAAGCCGGACAGACACTCCATTTAATGATTGAAAACCACACCTATCTCAGAACAAAGAGTCTAAGAGACACACACAGCTTCCCCGGGGGCACACATTTGTGGTTTTCAAACCTTGCAGATACTGAAGGAGCCAAAAAGTTCCTTTTAGTGGTTGGTCCTTTAAGCCCCATTGTCCTTGTTTGACAGCCCTTAGGAGAAACGAGCTGTCCTGGGGGCCCCTCTTTTTGGCACCAGCCCTTAGGAGAAGCTGATCCACTAACGTAATGAGGACCGAGCCCAGCGAGTGTCAACTGAACAGAAAGGAACATAATTCCTCCTCCACCTCACTTCTCTCTCACCGTAAAAGAAATTGCAAAACCATACCCTACCCGACCCTGGTACCTGACCCTGGGCCCTGCTTCTAGAGGGAGCTGGCCGGGACTCCCAGACCTGGCCATCACTGGGATGCAGGGGAGCTTTTTAAAAAGGCAGATGTCGGGATGCCCGGGTGGCTCAGTTGGTTAGGCAGCTGCCTTCGGCTTGGGTC
>CM053615.1:72683037-72697923 GCA_028646535.1 Procyon lotor
TTTCATTCTAGAACTTCAGAAATGGCCATTCTGGGACCTCACACATCTCTCGTTCCCACAAGGACTCACCCTGAGCACCGTGGTCCCAAGCCTGCCCTTTCCACAAGCTCAGGTATGTGGTTCAGACTGTGCAGGACTGGAGAGCAAATGAAAGCTAGGTACAAATTTGGGGTCCAGCCAAGAGGAAGAAGCCTTTTTTTTTCCTCTCCAGGATAATGTGCAAGTGAAATTCAGAGACCCAAAACCGCCATCCCCAGGATGGGATAGGAGAGTCAGGGCCTTCTAGGATCATCAAACTTGGTCACCCGGGGTTCCTGGCTGCAGCTTGTGTTGGGGGCGGTGGGGACAGCAACAGGCCTATCTGGTCCTTTCCAGGCTCCAATTTTAGGACAATTAGGGGACACCCCCCACCCCCAGCCCAGTGCTCTGGGCAGAGCCCTCGATTATCACACTGGAGATGGACGGTTTAGACCGAAACCGGGCAGCCCTGGGGAAGGACACAGCATCCAGCCTGGCCCAGGGGAAATCAACCCGAGGGCCCCCCACACCTGCTCCAGGCAGCAGCCCCCTCCCAGTCAAGTCCCCCTCCCTTGGGCTCCCCGAAGGGTCTTCTTCATACACACACACACACACACACACACCATGTATGTGTCCCTGGCTCTGCGACTGAAATGGATTCACCCCTCTGAACCTCAGTGTCCCCATCTTGAAGATGGGGATAACAACAGACCCGCCTCCTAGGACAGTTACAAGAAGACACAGAGCTAACTGTACAAAGCACGGGGCACCGTGTCTGGCCGGGATCAATTCTGATGGCATCGTTAATTTGGTTTCATAATCATTGTTATTTTATCACTGCCCAGCTCCTGCTCCCTGCCCTAGCGGAAGCTCTGTCTCGCAGCTGCCCAGTCCAGGAGGGAAAAACCTGTGCCCTTTCGCCAGGTCCTCTGTCTCAGACAAGTTTGTGCTTGCTCACCCCCAGGGGCCGGGCCCCCTCCCGGGGGAATGTTAGTTGGTGTCTTCCTCAGCTCCGGCCTCTGACATATTCAGCAAGGACAGCCCCCACCCCACCCCCATCCCAGAGACCTCTGATGGGTCCTTGTAGTCAGAGTTGTGCCCAGAGAAGAGTCTGACAGCAAACGCGCAGTGCAGGGGGGGTTGCTGGCTGCAAGGGGGCCTCGTCTGCGTCAATATTGTGTTCCTCTGAGCCAGAGAGGACCTCGCTCTCAGGACAAGGCAGGGAGGCCTTCATGGTGGTGGAGTTAGGGTTGGGGGGAACTGGACAGGGGAGCAGTTAGAGGCTTGCTCGAAAATGTCTTCTTACCCTCCAGGACCCAGAAAACAAGTGGGATCCCAAACGGCCTTCGGCGGGGCCTTGGCTTCGGGCGGACCCCAGCACCCCGAGGAGCAGCAGATGTGCTAACTAGCTCCGGCCAATGGCAGCTGGAGGACTGCCCCTCCGTCCGCTCTGAGGACTCTGGGATAGAGGGGCTTACGGCGAGGATGCTCGTGGCACAAGGGGAACCTCTTGAGCGGGTTGCGGGAACACAGGTGAGAACCCCAGGGCCAGCCAGGACCAGAGCGGATTCACGGAGGGGTTTATTTGTCAAGGTTTTCTGCAGGGCTCTGCGGCTCACAACCCCGCCCCCGCCCCGGGGCGCTGAGCTCAGCCTCCTCCCACGCATGGCCAGCTTTCCATCCCCCTCTGGGTATCTTCTGTTCACACCTGAGGAGCACCTGCTCAGGCGTGGCTCTCGGGCTGCCGCTGCGTTCATTGGCTGTTTCCTAGCCTCCCATTGGCTGCTCGAGGTCGGGTGCTCACCACTGTCCAATCAGCTGAGGCCGTAGTGGTCAGACCCAGGAATTGCGGGGGTGGGGGGTGGCTGCTTCCTTGGCGGGGGGTGTGTCTGCTATGTTTGGGCTGGGGGGCGGGGGTTGGGGGGACCCCTTACAGGGGCTCAAGCAGGGCTCCCATTCTAGGCCTTGTCCCCTACACCCGCCCCCCCTGGCTTCCAACCAGCTCATCGGGTTCCCGGGGATCCAACAAAAGCCCCCTCCTTTGTCCTCTGTACTTCTTAACTGATACACAAACATCATTATGATCCTTATCCTGTGGTGGGGTAATTAGTTCTTTACCGGTCTCCACCGGCCCTGGACTGATGATAATTCTCAGAGCAGGGGTGGGAATGGACCTTCACACATGCATCTCCAGCCCCTAGGCTCTGCCTCTGGAATGAAACGGGAGCGGCTGAATCTCAGCTGTTAAAACAACAGCAGCAGTGATAGTTTACACTGAATGCTCGGCACAATTTCGTGCGTCACCTGGCTTATCTCAGGAATCCTCCAAGGAAGGTCTATCATCACGCCCATTTTAGAGATGGAGAAAGCGAGGCTCGGAGGAGCCAAGTGTGGGGCTCAGTTAGGAGGCAGTGGTACCCAACAGTAACCAGGGGCTTGTGCTCCAGCAACCAGGGTTCAGGGCTTGTGCCCCTCCCTGCCCCTCAGCTGCCAAGCAGCGGCGGGGAAGGTTACTTGGTCTCTTCAGGCCTCAGTTTCCCCTTCTCCAAAAGTGGGACGAGAAGATTCATCGTATGAGCCGGTCACAGAAAAAAATCAACTGGAAAACTCAACCCCGAGGTCGACATTATTATTACAGATGGAAAGAGGAGTTTTGCTGTTCTTTCAGCAATAAATTGGGCTTTGCAGACTTGACCTTTAAGTCCAGCTTGCTCGAAGTCAGCCCGCGATCTGGGCACAGACCTCAAGGGCAGCTCCAATATCTTGATTCACAGGTCCTGGGATCGGAACTGAAAGGCGCATGCATTTCATCTGAGGTTCTAATCGCATCGGTGACCTTTGCACCACGTGTCTTAAAGAAATAAAAAACCAGAAGGTTCTAGAGGACTTTATCTCACAGCAAGAGGTCAATGACATTAGCCCATCTCTTTATGGGGACTGGCACCATCCACTGTGGCAACATCACCAGATGTGGGCCTTGAGCTCCCCCAACGTCCTCAGTCCAAACTGAGATGCTCCAGGCCCGCAAAACTCACACTGATTTTCAAAGACTTAATATGAAAAAAAAGTAAACCATCTCATTCATAATTTTAAAATATTAGCTACATGTTAAAATAATACTTTTGATATATTGGGTTAAATAAAACAGATTATTAGGGTAGCCTGAATAATATCCCAAAGACACCAATTTCTAATTCCTTGGAAGTTCTAAGTGTTCGCTTGTAGGGAAAAGGGGCCTTTCTTTGCCATTGCGATGTGATTGCAGCTCCTGAGATGGGGAGATTACCCGGGATTATCCAGGTCAACCCTAAACGTGATCACATCTATCTTTATAAGTGAGAGGTCTTTACACAGACACCTGGAGAAGAAGGGGAAGCAGAGTGGAGGCAGAAGTGGGAGCAGTGTGACCCCAAATCTAAGAATGCTGGCTTCACTAGGAGCTGGAGGGGGCAAGAGACAGTCCCCCCTGGGCTGGTCATGCGGGGCTGGGAGCGCAACTCTGCCAGCACTTTGATTTTGGACTTGTGACCTCCAGAATTGTGAAAGACTGCAATTCTGTACTTTTAAGTCACTGAGTTTCTTGTAACTTGATTTAAAATATGTATATATATTTTTTATTTATTTGAGACAGAGAGAGAGCATATGTTGAGGATCAGAGGGAGAGGGAGAAGCAGACTGTCCCCTGAGCAGGAACCCCAATGTGGGGCTCGATCCCCAGGACCTTGGGATCATGACCCGAGCCTAAGGCAGACGCTTAACCAACTAAGCCACCCGGGCGCCGCCCGTAGATTTATTTCCAAATCGGCAGAATCAGCTGAATAAATCTTCCGTCTTTGGCTGAATTCTATGAAGTAAGTCCTCTCTGGAGATCCAACCAGGAGCTATGCATGTTCTGTAGAGACAGAAAGCCCTCTAAAAACACAAGGAGGCATGTGTGAGTGTCCTCGGGCTGCTGTCACAAATGACCGCAGACTGGGTGACTGCGAATGGCAGAATTGTGTCCTCTCACGGTCCGGGAGGCCAGAGATCTGCAAGCAAGATGCCCGCTGGGCTGGTTCCTTCCGGAGGCTCCGAGGGCGAGATCCTCTTCATGGCCGATCCCCTTCGTGGCTCCCTTCTGGTGGCTGCCGGGAACCCTTTGCCCTCCCCCGCGTGTGGCCCCGTGGCCTTTTCCTCGGTGCGTCTGAGTCTCCCTCCCCTTCCTCTTCCAGAGACGCGGGTCATTGGATTTAGAGTCCACTTTCAGCGACGGTCTCCTCTCGAGGTCCTCGACTTGAGGAGCTCGGCAAAGACCCTGCTGTGCTTCATTTCATGCGTCAGCCTGACCGGCCGTGGGGAGCCCGGATGAAACATTATTTCTGGGTGTGCCCGGGAGGGTGTTTGCAGATGAGATTTGAATCAGCAGACCCAGTAGGAAGGAGACTGCCCTCCCCAGGGTGGGTGGGCATCGGCCGATCGGCCAGGAGTGAATGGAACAAAGAGCAGACTGCCTCTCTGAGCCGCTGGGACATCTCTTCCCGCTTTCTCCCACCCTTGGACTGGGATTCGCACCATCAACTCCCCTCAGGTTCTCAGGACTTTGGACTCAAGACTGAATGACACCACGGGCTTTCCTGCGCCGCCAGTTTGCAGATGGCAGAGCGTGCATGGGACTCCTCAGCCTCTCTAACCGCATGATTGTATATATATCGCCATGATATATGTTTCGTTTCTCTGGACTAATACCGACCCTATTTCCAAGTAAAGCCACATTCACAGATACGGTTGGCGAGGACATGGACATATCTCTTGGGGGGACACTGTTCGGTACAATCCAGGCCTGTTGCCTGGGTCTTTGGTGGAGACTGGCCTGCAGAGGGTGTCTGCCTCACAACCGTGTGGTCCCCGGTTCAATCCCCACCCGACCCCGTGACCTCTTTACTATGGTTGCTTCCTCTCCCTCGAACCTCAGGAATCCGCTCCGAAAACCAGAGGCAAGGGACTTATCACGCAATGTTGGCATGAGACCACTTAACCAGCTGTGTGACTTGTGGGTTACGCAACTACTCCGTGTCCCGGTTTTCTCATTTGTGAGGTGGTAAGAATCACAGAAACTATCTCAACCGGATGTTGAAGATTATTATCATTTCCCAGGAACGTAGAGAACATTATACACATGTTCTTTCTTCCTTCCTTCCTTCCTTCCTTCCTTCCTTCCTTCCTTCCTTCCTTTCTTTCTCTCTCTCTCTCTCTCTCTTCCTTCTTTCTTTCCTTTCTATCTAGTATTTCTTTTCTTTTTTTTAAGATTTTATTTATTTATTTGAGAGAGAGAGAGAAAAAACAAAAAAAAAAACACAAGCAGGGGTAGGGGCAGAGGCAAAGGGAGAAGCCGGGGACCCCGGGATCCTGACCTGAGCCGAAGGCAGCTGCTTGGCTGAGTGAGCCGCCCAGGCGCCCCTCTTTCTTTTTTAAAGTCATCTCTACTCACAGCTCGGGGCTCAAACTCACAACCCCAAGATCAAGAGTCATATGCTCCACCGACTGAGCCAGCCAGCCTCCCCTGTACTCGTGTTCTTTAAAAAAAAAAAAAAAAAAGTGCTGCATGAGGGTGCAGTTCAGGGGAAACTGTTCCTGTCCTTGTTGTTATTATGATAAAATGCTCTCATCTATTATATTAGATAGAGTTGATGAAAAGTTCTTTCAAGCTCTGATGTTATCCTTCCTCTGGTTTTGAATCAGACATACCTTCCTTACTCCGCTCATGTTGAGCGACCCTGAGCTCAGAACCAGGGCCAGCCCGTGGAGTCCCACAGCGTCCCACGTGCTCCGTTTAAGGAAGGCACCATGGTCAGCAGCTTGAAACTCTCGATAACTTTTGAACAAGGGGCTTTGCATTTTCATGTCGCACGGGGCCCCACAAATTGTGCAGCCAGACCTGCTCGGCATCAGAGCCCGTCCTGTGCTTGTGGCAGTGAGGGGTATGCAGCAAGGAGCGAGCGGCCTTCCCCTCGGGTCTGCACTCGGTCCGCGGCGCACGGGGTCCCTCCTAGAGGGACCTTTACAAACGCGGTCATGCGGGGCTGGGAAAACATGGGATCTGAGGACGAGCTGATCGGGGTTTTGCCTGGAAGAGGAGATTTAGGGTCAGCTTGGGGGTGTTTTCCAATTTCTAAGGGCCATGGGGAGGGGAAAGGGGCATGCGTGTCGCCCGTGGCCCCAAAGGACAGATCCTCAGCACCAGGAAGGAGTTCTGCACAAGAGTTGTGCAAGAAGGAAACAGCTGGCTTGACTTCAAAATTTGGCTCTGCCTGGGGGGTGAAGAGCCCAGGCTCTGGCTGCAGATAACTTCACCCCTGCCCAGATCTGTGTCCTTGGGTGAAGTCATTCATAGCCCCAAGCCCGTTTCTCCAGGATGCAGGTGAAGACACTAAAAATAAAACAAGGCAGGTTTATACATAAAGCACCTAAATGTGCCTACCTCTGTGATAGCTGCCTGCTCTTGTCCTTGTTGTTATCGTTTATTATTATTATTACTATTATTATCGGAAAGTAGTGGGTCTCCCACCATGCGATCAGCAGGGTTCAAGTTGAGATGGGCCATCACGGAGTTGCAGAGATGACCCAGGCATCAGAGCTAATGGGGGAAGCACATCCTTTGCCCTCTTAACCCTTTCAGCATCTGGCGCATTTGGATGATTCGGTGAAAAACCCGTAGTCATAAAACACTGTGTGACAAAGGCCCGATGGATAGAGGGTGGCGCTTCTTGTGAAACAGAGGAATTTTGGGGTCTGGGAAGCTGCCCAAGAGTGGGGAGGGTTCCCATCCTTCCTGCATGGGAAAGCCCCCGGCCAGCTGTCCCCTGAGCCACCGCTGGCTGAACCGTGATCCCGGGAATGCAAAGCTCCCCTCCAGGGCCTCCTAGGAAATGGGATCCTGATGTGTCTGAGAGCCGGACGCCGGAAATGCCCAGGGGAAAGCACCATCCGGGGGCTGCGAGCGTGTGTATGTGGCGGGTGAGGGGGCCTGGATGGTCTGACAGCCCGGGCCTGGGCAGCTCTTGGCGGTCCCTAACCCTGAACCTTAGAGCCACCCCGGGGAGGCCCGCAGCTTCTCTGGAAATGCCTTGGCAGGAGTTTGTGCTGAGACACACATTTCTCCTCTCCTTCGTCCCCCATGCGCTTCCTCTGTCAGCTGCGTGCTGTCCCCAAAAAGCATCCAGGAAATGCTCCTGCTTGACCGAAGCTCTGTGCGCCTCAGGGTCGGGATCTGAGGCCCCGGGTCAGGCAGCAGCAGCTGGGCTCCGTCAGGGGCCACACCGGGCCAGAGCGTGGAAGAGCCCCAAGTGTGTTTCTCCTCGCTGAGACCCCAGAAGAGGGTGGCCCTGGAATTCACAGCATTCCAGGCCCACATTCAGGCGACCCATCTTTCAACAAATATTTAGTAAGTGCGTCTCTGTGTGGACATCCCACCGGGCACTCGCTGCACACACAGCGGCAAGGAAGCTACAGGCCCAGTTTTCTTTTCTCTTTTTCTTTTCCACATAAAAGTAAGCATTTTAAAGTGTCTGAGTTCTGCGGCACGATGTCCATTCACATATCTGTGGGACCATAGGCCTCGTCTCTAGAACTTTTTCGTCTTCCTGAAAGATAGCCCCAGCCCCATGCGTCTTACACAATCACTCGCATCCCCCCTCCGCCTACAGCTTGGCAAGCACTCATCGCATGGATCTGCCCGTTCTGGACATTTCTCATAAATAGAATCTTATGCTGTGCGGACTTTTGTGTCTTGGCTTCTTAGCATCATGTCTCGCGGGTTCGTCCATGTCGTAGCGTGTGGTTGAACATCCGTCCTTCTGAAGGCATAACAATGTTCTACTGGGTGGCTCCCCATCTTTCCTCCCCACTGGGCTTTCCAGCTAAGCCACCTTGCTATTCCTCACTCCCGAGAGGGGAAGAGCTCCCTGGGAGTTTCCTGCCTCCGGGAGGCGGGAGTGGTACCGAGAGCAGAAGAATCTAATGTGACCCAGTAAAGATTGCCCCTCCCTGAGTGCTTACCCCATTCAGCCCTGCAGCTAGAGCAACTCAGCCTCTGGGTCCAAGCGCAGCTGCAGGACCCGGGGTGGGAGGGCTGTGCAACCTCCCACCTGGGCCTCAGGCTTCATATCTCTAAAATGGGTCTAAGAGTCTTATCTCCTTCAGGAGGTTTAAATCCACTAGCATCTGTGATTAGGCAAGCACTGGGTATGAGAACATTGCCCAGCAATCCCGCGGCCAAGTCGCCCCGTCCATGTCCCTAGGTGGGATGTCACCATCCCTGAAGGCCATCTTGCCCAACACAGGAATGAGCTTAGGGGCCAGACTGGGCTTGGGAGCCCCAGGTAGCAGCCTGGCACGTAGCCCCAAATCAGGCCGGCTCGCTGATGGGTAGCTTCTCATGTTCACCATTTATCCTCGTCAATAAATGTCAGCCGCTGTGTTTCTACCCTGTCGGATGAACGTTTTTGCGCTGCAAAATGTTTAGTTAGTGTAACCTAACTAAATTTAAAACCGCATTGTCTTTCTAGTCCTAACCGACTGGGCCGCAGAGGCGGATTATGTTGTTCTGGTCCCAGCACTCAGAGACTCAGAGACTCATCTTCTCTGGCTCCGTGCCCATCAGGAGAGGTGGCCAGGCTCCCCCCCGGGGCATTCCAGGAAGAAGACACGCAGGAGTCAGGACCCAGAACCAAACCCGGCAGCTTTTTACTTCTCTTGGTCTAGATTCGTTTGGTTATAAGAAAGGAATCCTAACCAGAGAAGCTTAATTCAAGTCAATAAATTACAGTTGGATCTATATGTCAGGCATGGGACTAAAGCTTGTGGTTTATTGGCAAACAAAACGGCGACCCCTGCCCTAGGAAGCCAGATGTTAGACAGTAAGGATAATAAATAAATGATATGGTGTGTCACCGAGTGAAATGAGCTATGGAAAGAAAAGGAAAAGCAGAGGCAAGGAAGTGGCATCAGAAGGGCCACGGATGGGGACAGGCTGTGGAATGGATGAAGGTGGTCGAGGGGCCTGGAGGAGCCGAGATCTGAGCCAACACTTGAAGGTGAGTGTCAAGGCAGCAAATGCCTGGGGGTCTGAGGGGTTGGGACTTCCAGGCAGAGGCACCAGCCAGAGTGAAGGCCCAGAGAAAGGACGGTGCCCGGCATGCATGAGGGCCAGCAAGGACAGCGTGGCCAGGCTGACTGAGTGAGTGGAGGAGGAATTCAGAGAGAACCAGATGGAGACCAGATGGGATGGGGCCACGGGCCACTGTCCAAACTCTGGCTTTTACTCTGAGCGAGATGGGAGCCGCTGCAGTTTGGAGCCGAGCACAAGGGTGATTTGACTGATGTTTTGTTTAAGCAAAGAAGGAAGATCCTAAACTCCCAGGCCCCGGGGTGAGTCAGAGGTTGGGGCCTTGCTGCCTCCAGAATACAGGCTGCCCCCCACCCCCTCGCGCGCGGGGCATGGGAACAGTTGCTCTGGGCTTCAGGCCACTACGGACCCGGGACTCAGTCCTACAGCCAACAGAGGTCTTTCCAGTGGGGTCGCAAGATAAACTCCCGGGGAAGGTCTCTGATTGGCTCTGCTTGGACCAATCACAGTGGCCCGATGCCAGGGACACTGTGATTGGCTTTCCCGGACCACGTGGCCACCCCATCCCGAAAAGAGGAGCTCTGGGATTGGCCGCACCAGCCTCATTCCAGGCGAGAGGGGGTCCAGTTCCTGAAACGAGCGGGTTTCCCGGAAGAAGCTGGGCGGGAGAAGTGAGCTGGCAGATGAGAACAACAGCCCTTCCTTGAGTTGCTCATCCTGGCCTCGTCAGGGGGTCCGGCCTGTGGTGGGTAGGGGGGCGCCGTCTGCCCCACCGGAAGCGCGCACTAATCTGTGTTTGCACCGCGCCCCTTCCGCAGACCACGTACCGCATTGCACAAACAGCGCGTGTCCAGGGTGAGGAGAAGTGGTCGGATGCCCGCTCTGGTGACTGCAATAGGGATCTGACTTCAAAGGTTGCTGAGCCACAGTAACTTTCTTTTATCACCACTGCCTTTCCCCTGGTCCCTGGCTGGAGAAAGCCCCAGCAAAAGCCACCGAGGTCAGGAGCCAGTGGCGAGGTGGGGCCGCTTCCTCCTCTCTCTTAAGCTCCTCTGAAGTCACAGACAATTAAACAGCCCCCAGAGCTGGGTCTCAGATCCTCAGGAAATGCCGAGGAGGGTGAGCTGGAGGGAGCCGCTTGGCGGCTCACACGAAGTGGCTCCTCTTTGCTCTGGAATTGTACGCTGCAACCAGAGAACTCTTGTGGGGTTTTTTGTTTTTGTTTTGTTTTGAACACGGTAAATCACTTCTGAAGATCCATCACAGCGAATTTTTACGTCTATATTCACCTCGTGACGCCACCCGGGGGTGATATAAACACATTTCTGACCCCCGGGAGGCCTCCTCCTGGGGGGCCTCGGGGCTTCTCTCGACTTCCCTGTTGTATTTCTCGCCAGCCTCGGGGCCAGGCCCAGGTGAGCATCACCCCCCCATCCCCACCCAGTGCCTTGCACGCACCAGTCTCCAATCAGCCCACCCCCTGAAGGGCAAGGGCACGTCTCTTACAGGCAAAGCTCTGAGAGAAAGGTCACCAGAAGCAGCAACAGCCGCACCAGAACCAACAGCAGTAGCTCCCACTGGCTGCAGGAGGCTTTAGGGAAATTCTTGGCCAGAGATCAGAGAAGAGCTTGTCCTCCCTGCCAGGTCCTGGCTTAGCTGGTTCATTTCGGCAGAACACGAGGAAAAGATTCCTACCATGAAGTCATGCACGCCACTCAGAAGGGTTTCCCCACAAAGTCCCTCTTATTTTGGGCTCCACGTAAGGGTGGGTAATAATCCACTCTTTGCCCACACTGGTTTTCCTAGCCTCTGCCTGTGAGGTTTCCATCAGGTTTCAGAACAAGCAGGACAGAGCACACTGCCTAGTCCAAGGAAGGGTGGATGCCCAGGGTCCCCTCTTGGGCTGCCTGTGGTCCACGATCTGGGGAGTGGTGCAGCCTTGCATCACTTGCGTGATTCCTTCAAACATACAGGCAGAGATAAAATATAATTCAGGACATCCCATACTTTCTGTCCCGTCCCTGATCCTGACCTATCATTTATCTTGCGGGGCTGGGACAACCCGGGCTGGCGGCCCCATGTTCCAGAAACATGGGGGTAGGTTTACAGGCACATCTTTTGTCCAGATAATGGAAGTCTTGGCGCATAGCCAGTGGACAAGCAATCCTTCCCCACCCCAATCCCCCTCCTGCAACCCACCACCCCAGCCGCAAGGACAGGGGTTTCCAAGAGCCTCCCCTTGGCAGCCCAAGCATTATCCCCATTTTGAGGAGGAGGAAACTGAGGCTCAGAGGCTCCTACAGATGAGGGCTTACTATGCGCCCAGTGCTTAATAGACAGGACTCCCTTCAGTTTTCTCAACTGCTGTGCGGAGTGACTATCAGCAGTGTGATGAAGTGTTCAGAGAAGGAAAATGCTTGCCCAAGGCCACACAGCTGCCGTCACCAAGGGCTGGCTCTGGGATTCAGCAGTCAGCTGAGTCCGGTTCCAGAGCCCCTGGCCAAGATCTCTGCCCCCTCCCACCAGCCCATCCCCGGGGGTCCCTGCTGCTTTAGGACCCGCCCAGACTGATACTGCTGTCCCTCAGGCAGGCCCGAGGGTGGAGAAGACACGGAAGACTGATTTTTCCCTCCTGCCCACCGCCCCAGGGCACCTCCTAGTGAAGCAAGAAGTGTTGGCAAAACAAAAGTGACAAGATTTCATGCCTTTGGGGAGGGCCTGCCCCAAACGGGTGGGAGGGGCGGGGAGGGGGCACAGCAAGGTGACAATCCAGAAGCCAGAGAGTCAAAGAATCTGAGGGCATAACCTGTGGATGTTTTTTGTTGAAAAGATGATGGATCTTTTGGGAAGTTCCTGTACGGAATAAAGCTGTTTGCCTGGGAGCCTCCCGGGAAAAGGAGGGGCATTCTTCATTTCGCTGCGCTCTGGTTTATTGCACTTTGCAGATACTGTGGGTTTGGGGGTTTTGTTTGTTTGTTTTTCTAACAAATTGAAGGTTTGTGGCAACGCTTTGTTGAGCAAGTCTGTGGGCCCCATTTTTCCAAGAGCGTTTGCTCACTTTGGGTCTCCATTTGGTAATTCTCATGATATTTCAAAATGAAATAATTTTCATTATTATTGATAATAATAATGTATCTGTTATGGTGATCTGAGATCAGCGAGGATGACTCAGTGAAGGCTAGGATGATGGTTTGCACTTTGGCGCGATAAAGTGTTTTGGGGGCTCCTGGGCGTCTGCCTTCAGCTCAGATCGTCATGAGTCCTGGGATAGAGCCCCACATCCCGCTCCCTGCTCAGCAGGGAGTCTGCTTCTCCCTCTGTCCCTCGCCCACTCTTGTGCTCTCTCTCACTCTCTCTCTCAAATAAATAAATAAAATAAAGTCTTTAAAAAATATTTTTAAAATTAAGGTACATATCCTCTTTTTTAGACGCAACGCTCTTACACACTTACCGGACCACAGTATAGTGTAAGCATGGGAAGCGTGCACCCGGAAACGAAAAAAATCCCCTAGAGCCACTTCCCTGCAATACTCACTTTCTTGCAGTGATTGGGAACCGAACCCGCAGCATCACCAAGGTATGCATGTCCAGAGCGGCTACAGAACAGAACAAAAAGATGTTCTGTAGTTTCCTATGCTGGCTGTAGCCATTCACCGCACATTTCATGGCTTAAAACAACACCGATTTATTATCTTAGAGTTCTGGAGGCCAGCCGTCCAAAACCAATGTCAGTGGGCGAAAAGTTAAGGTATCCCAAGGCTGGTTCCTTCTGGAAGGTTTAGGGGAGAATTTCTTTTCCAGCTTCTAGAGGTCACCGGCAACCTTGGGGTCATGGCCCTTCTCCCCTTCACACAGGACAGCCTCCCCTCTCCTCTCTGACCTCTGTTCCTGTCTTTCAGTCTTTTCTGCTTACTGCCTCTGTCTTAGGGGGACTCTTGTGATTAAATTGGATTCACCCAGGCAATCTAGGATGATCTCCCTGTCTCAAGATCCTAACTTATTTATGATTTTATTTATTTATTTGAGAGAGAGAGAGCGAGCACGAGAGCAGGGTGAGGGGCAGAGAGAGAAGCAGACTCCCCACTGAGCAGGGAGCCCGACTCGAAGGCAGACGCTTCACTGTCTGAGCCACCCAGGTGCCCCTCAAGATCTTAACTGAATCCTACCTTTTAAGTCCCTTTCGTTGGGTATGGTAACGTCATCCCAGGTCCTGAGAATTGGGGCACGGACATCGTTGAGGGGCCATTATTCAACCTACTACAAAAAAGCAAAGTCACATAGGGTGGCTGGGCTGTGGACATTGGGGAGGGTATGTGCTGTAAAAAAAAAAAAAAAAAAAAAAGCAAAGTCACATCAAGGGAGGTACGGCTGTGGTTCCAATGTCCAGGCTGGGAGTGGGACAGAAGGCTCAGTTCTCATGCCCACCCCCTGCCCAGACCTAGGAAATGGCCATAAATCAGCAGCATCGACCGGCTGGGGAGGTCCTGCCGGGCACCCAGCCTCGTCACACCCCCAAAGGGCAGGCGCTGCCACACACACCCCCCGCTTTACAGATGAGGAAACAGATTAGCACGCATTTAAGGATTCGCCGGGGAGGAGCGTCTGGGGCCGGAGGCTGGACCAGGGACACCTCGCAGCCATCCACTTAAACCCAGCATCTGGGGGCAGACGCTGCGGCTTGCTGCTGGGAGTGGGCGGGTGCTGAGCACAGACAGGCTCTCCCCGCCTCCTCTAGCTCCCGGACACACAGCCACACGCCTGCTCTGCCGTCTTCCCGGAGCTCCCGCCGGCCACCAAGATGCCTCCTCCGGTCCTGGCCCTGGTGAGTGGCCAGGTGCTGCCAGCCTTCCTGCTCTGTGGCACATTGCTGGTCATCAAGATGTACGTGGTGGCTGTCATCACGGGCCAAGTGAGACTTCGGAAGAAGGTATGCTGCCCGGGACCCCCGATCCCCACATCCCCACGTGATCCCCACATCCCCACGTGCGCTCTCTCACTGCCCTGCTGGGAAGGTGTGCAGCTGGCGAACTTGGCCAAGGTGTTTTCTGGGCCAGAGTGCGAGGGACCTGGGCGCGCGCAGGGAGGGGGGGGAGGGGGGGGGACCTAGGTGCCTCTCCCAGTCCTTTGGGATGGCAGGGCCTGCACCTTCTTGTCCTCTGTTTTAAGAGCATTTACTCACTTTCTGGGCCACCAGGTGGGTTCTGGCCGTGAGTGTTGTCGAATCTGCCAAAGTCTCCGAGAGAAGCAGGTCCCAGAGGGTGGAGCGAGATGGCATAAAGCCTCCCTCCGACCTGGCAGCTTCCCAGCACAAGAGATCTGATATTTGGGTATTTGGGTGGAGTGGGAACTAGCAACACGGGAGTCCGAGAAACCCTTCAGTGGAAATTCCCAACTCACTGGCAAGGGCGCTTGCGAAGCCGCTGCAGCCTCCGGGGGCCAGGTCTCGGCCAGACTCCATTGGAATTTTCTTTCTTTTTTAAAAGGTTTTATCTATTTATCTGTGAGAGAGGAGTGAGAGAGAGAGAGAGAGAGAATGAGAACGGGTTGGGGGAGGGGCAGAGGGAGCTGGAGAAGCAGACCCCCTGCTGAGCAAGCCCAGGTCTCTCTGACCCCAGGACCCTGAGATCACAGCCCCCCTCCCCCCACCAAGTCAGATGCTCAACCCACTGAGCCACCCAGAGGCCCCTCCATTGGAATTTTCGAGGAGGAATTCACCCCCATTGATCCAAGTCCCAGAGCCAAAACAATAATAAAGAGGCTGGGAT